>JAHCHA010013441.1:318294-330312 GCA_027742795.1 Vigna hirtella
TCGCATAGTATTTGTATACAAGACTTTTACCTCACAAACATAAACTCTAACTAATTAACATATGATCCTAAAATAAACCTTATCTCCAAGATATTCTAATAACTGACTTATGCATAGAATGGTATTAATTTAATGGGGCTTACATGCAATGGTAATTTTGTGATAAAGTATAAGATTTTCTATGTCGGTTATAACTGAAATGACCAAAGTGGGAGCAGTGACAAGTTTGTAATAAAGTGCAACACTTTTTTTGTTGGTTATCACAAGAACCAACATAATATCTGTTGATAGGGGAACAATGTGAATGCTAATCCAAATTTTCATATGAACCAACATAAATGTGTCTTTATGTTTTATACATATGTTGCTAAAACTGATTGTCTGTGTACTCACTATGATCATAAATATGTTTTCATTTGTTGCATACATTCTTATGTTTTCATATGTTAAAACCACTTGCACAATGCAAATCTGTATGAAATAATCGATTACACTGGTTTAGTAATCAATTAAGTTCATCAGATACCTTTTGCTTAAAACTGTGGCAAACTACATAAGTTTCAATAGAGTACATTAATTGTAAAATCGATTAAAACTCGTGTCCTTGCAAAAACCTTTCTGAAAATGTGAAGTGATGAGTTTTGAGAAGAAAAAGTTTTCAAAAATTGCTAAGTGTAGGACTTAACCGTTTGAACTGATTATGTAATCAATTAAGTCTGGTATTCTTTGAAAACTGTTTTCAAGCTAAGTCATAACTGTTTTAACAGTCATATTTTTAAATGTTTTGACTTACTATTAACATGCAATCGATTACATTTTTGTGTATTCAATTAAATCTGTTTCAATGTAATCCTGGTATAAACTCTATTAAAGCATAACCGATTACATTATTTTCGTAATATATTAAAGTGCTTCTAATATGAGAAATTCTATATAATAACATGTTGTGTGTTGTATTAAGAACTTTTGACACTTTGATCATTTGAGAATTTTCATATCTAATATCAGTGAGTTTAGAAAGGGATTGCAGGTGCGCCTAGTGCTCCAAGAATCAAGATTCAAAGGTTTTGAAGATTTTGAAGAATTTTTGAAGGCTAGTATTGAACATGTAAAAGTGATCACTTCTGCATAATTCAGGTGTATTCTTTACTAATCAGAATATGTTTTGCAATCAAGAGAAGATTGTTGTTTCCCTGTGCGTGTTGCTAGGAAGAAGAACTTGGTGTTCTTGGTACTTTGAGAAGGGTCTCAAAGGGATACTGCAATGAAGAGGATTGTTCTTCTGTAGGGTTTTTTCTATGCTATATTAGATTGGTATGAGTTATAGAGAAGATTTACATTTTGACAATGGGTCGTTGTAATTCCTTGTTGTAAAAACTCAAAATCTTTATAGTGGAAAGTCTTTCAATCTAAGGTTAATTGAAATAGACTAGACGTAGGCATTGAAGTTGAACCAGGATAAAAAGACTGTATTTGTTTTTTATTCTTAATCTCTCTACTGCATTATTTTTATAATTTTATTGTGCGGATTTAAAGATCATATAAAATTCCTAAAAAGATTCAACAAGAAATTGTTTTTATTGTATACCAATTCACCCCCCGCTCTTGGTAAGAGAAACAAGTCATATCTTATCTTACAATATCTTTAATTTCCTTTTTATCTCCTAACTTTCTCATGCTTCTCTTCACATTCTCAATTGTCCTTCTGTCTAACCCCCATCCTCTCCTCACCTTGTTGCTACATTGCACCCTCATCTCCTCCTCGCTCAAATGGTTGTCGGACTTGCTCTTGGTTTGGTTTAGTCATCATCTCTCTCGCGCTTGTTCTTGCTAGATCATTCGCTAGATCATTATGGCTCTCACAACTCTCTCATTTGGTCACTACAAAAAAAAACCAATGGATATAACCAAATTCTGTCAGTAAATATGTATTTCTGGCGGATTATCGACGACCACCTTTCTGTATGTAATATCCTTGTCGGTAATGATTACCGATGGATTATAACCTTCGGTAATTACCAATGGATATGACCGTCAGTAATTAACGAAAGATAAAGCCGTCAGTAATTATCGAAGGATATGACCGTCGGTAACTACTAAAGGATATGACCGTCGGTAATTACCAAAGGATAACGTCGTTAGTAAATCCATCGAAAATCACCTGACATAATCAAAATATCATTTCTATTTGCTATCCAACTATATAATCAAACATGCAAAACATTTTCATATTCAAAGATAGACCTGCATAACATTTTCGAAACACAGACAGATCTGCATAATATGCATTCCACAATAATCCAAACACTGATATGATAAATAATAACCCATTAAATATTAATTTTGAAAGTTAAGAACTTGTATTTGTAATAAAACATAAGTCATAAAACATGTTCATGTAGACCAAGTACTAATATGTTTGTAACACATGACCAAATCTAAAAGATAAGACAAAATGTTGGAATAAGTATGTTCAATAGCACAACACTCTGGAAAAGGATGGATGTTTACGATTGAATTGCTTCCAAGCTTCATCGTCAGAAGGATAACACAACACTCCCTCAGTTTTGTTACCATCATGTCATATCATGTGTTCTATTGTTTGCATTGAAGAGAACATTCTTTGTAATCTTGGAATGAGCAGCAAGTAGTACATGGATTTGAATGGAATTGGTTTTTTTTTGCCTTCGTCCTTGATGCATTGTCTGAAATTGAGGCTGCCCACAAAACTTTCATTTGACCAATGATGCATCATTCTTGCCATTGTCGTTATAATAGAAAAGCATACATCCATTGACACAGCAATCAATCTTTTTCGTTCCAATCCAAGCTTTGAAACACATCTTTTGGCTTCATAATAATTCTTCGATAAAGAATTGTTTGGTGGTGTCAAATCTAACATGAACTTTGAAATGAAGTCCAAGGCTTGATTGGAAACATTCCAATTAGATTTTCAAGCCATGAGTTTAATGCACAATGAAAATTTTGACTCATTTGACCCTTCAAATACGGGTTAATTTTCCTCTATTAATAAATTATAAAATCGTTGAGTAGTTTCATTTGGAGACTTTTCATTAGGACTTTTGTATGCTTCTTTTTCACCATGTCGATTAAAAGCATGGTTGATCATGTCTTGCATATACATAAATTGATCTATCTCAAATGTATGTACAAAAGTGTTTAAACCTAAAGTTTTCCAATTATCGCGAGCATGAAATGTCCAATTGGGTGCAGGGAAATGCAAAATAGGGTTATTCTTGGCAAAAACAAAATTGGGGGAGGGAAAACCTAGGTTTTGGGCTTTATTCATCGAGGAACTTGTCGACGGCCAAGTAAACAAATTCACTTAGGCATTACCAACGGTCATGTCCGTCGATAAATGCAATCTATACTCCATCATAAATTTCGTCAGAAAAATCAAATTACCGACGACCTACGATCCGTCAGTATTTATCTGCCAGTAATGTCAGCTTTTCCTTTAGGTAAGCAGTTTTTTCTCTCATTTAAAGTTTTCTTCATTCATTCCCTCTAAACAAAGTCTAAAGATCAACATCTTTGACAGATCCTTCATGTCCTCCACCAAACCACTGAATTTTGTGTTGACGTTTACCTTTACCATACAGAGCTCAATCAGAGCTCAATCACAAATTCATCAAAGAATACAAAAACACACGTAGAGCATATTCATGTAGAATCTACTCGAAAATACTCCATTTTGCAATTTAAAATAAACCATACAATTAATTCTCTTACTTTATTGTTAAAGTAATGGTACCATGACACACTTTTACATTCATTTGACACAGGGTACAAGGGTAAAATGGTCATAAAAGTATAAAGTTTTGTATTTTTTCAAAAAAGAAGAGAGTAAAAAATAAATAAAGATAATGTCAAATGAATGTAAAAAATTTAGGTGTGTCAAAATGAATAATTTTTCTTACTATTAAATTCATACACGTTTATATAATAACATGATACTTATATATATATATATATATATATATATATATATATATAATAATAATAATAATAATAATAATAATAAATATCTTCTCACTTCATATCATATTCCAAAAAAATTCTTAGTGTTTTATTTTTCTCATTACTTTCCTTTCTCAATTTTATTTTCTCAATTAGTTCAACGTTTGTGAAAGAGATGTTGTTTTGTAATGAGTATTTATTGAAATTCTTACGTAAAACAGTAAAAAATAAATAAATCTATAAAAATAAAGAATTGGTTTGAGAGTTGTTTTGTCACTACAATTTAAATAGTATTGTTTATCTTGAAAGGGTTTACAATTAATTACCTATAATTTAAGGTAATTTGTATTTCGTTTATTGTATGCTTTATTTATACTCCTCTTTGTGAATATAAAACTTTATTAGGAGATATTATTTCTAATGTGCGTGATTTCTAGCTAGAGAGACAACCTTTTATAGTTCAAGACTTGTGATAATTATTTGTTACATTGGAACTGATTCTCAACTTAGTTTTATTTTTACCGTTAACTGGTGAGTTCAATTAAAGATTTTATATTGCTCAAATGGAACAGACACAGAAATTATTTGCCAGCTAGCTATATGTTGTTCCTCTTTCAAAGTAGATAAAACACATTCCTTAACCTAAAATGGCATTAACAGATCGAAATTCCTGGTGTTCCTAGATCATATATTCCTGTCTCTTCAATTATGGTTTTGAAGAGAGTTTCTTTTACATGAATTACTTGTATCCCACAATTACATGATTTGATCAACACAAGAATCCCTGCACGCGTCCATGTTCACTTCATGTAGTTTTCTAAAAAGAATCGTAAAAAATGACATAATTATTATTTAAAAAATAACTTCAAACGAAAGCAAAGTTAACATGTAAAATAACTAATAAATATATAATTGTGTAATATTTAAGAAAAAAACTCATAAATATATTGTTTTAATATTTTTCATTAGAAATACTATCAATTCCTTATGTGAATTGAACTCATATCTCGTTGTTGTTATTTTAGTAAAAAATATTTTGAAAGACTCATCTTCATTTATGTTTAAATTTATAGTTTAGGACAAGTCTTACATGTTTTTACTGATGTAATATCTTAAGTAATTAATACTTTTTTTATTAAAAAGTGATTTTTAAATTTAATTTAACCTTACAAAATTGACTTATATTGTAAATTGGTTTTATTTCTAGTCGACGTGAGACTTCCAATCACCCAAAGCATGAGATTAAATATTAACTGATAGTCTGATATGGTTCAATAGTAGGTGAAACAATAAACTCAACAAATAACAATTTTCATTACGATAGACTCTGACTATGACATCATGTGTTAAAAAGTTAATTTTAAGTTTAACTCAACCTTATAATTGGCTAGTAAAATGAAATTTACACCTATTTATATGTTATGCATTGATCTATGTCTAGTCTATACGAAACTTCTAATACTATTATAACTACAATGCTAATAACACTATGGAAACCATGGAAGAGAAGTTAAAGGTGGATGTGAGCATTCAAGGCAAATAGCATATATAGGAAAAGCAATGAAAAGAAAAGGCAAAAGTTGGTGCGAGGTGGAAAATGTGGGGTTAAAGAGATAAGAGTATAGTAAGGGTTTGTGTGTGTGAAAAGAGTTGTGTTTTTGTTTGTAACCAGACAATCTTTTACCTATTCATCTTTCATTCCCAACTTTTGTAGATGCTTTGCCCACCATATCTCCTTCAACTCTTTTCCAAAAGTTTCCATCAATGTCTGTTTCTTCTCTCTCACACAGTTTTTTCTTAGTCAGCTTAGAAACAACGCTTTCTTCATATCCCACACATTTAATTCATCATCCCCAAAACACGAAAAATGAGTACTCATATATGATCGTCAAAGTCACATATTGTAGGTCCTCCAATAACAAAACCCTTTCCAATTGGTCTCCCACTTTTCATGCATGCCAATTCTCTCTCTCTTTAAGATATAGACATGTTGGATGGAGCTTTGTATTGAACAAGTAGGCTAGCCAACAATTTAGGAATTTGCTACTTTTTCATCCAATGTTCTTTTATCAAGGCATAATTTTTTGGGGTAATGTGGAAAATCAAATCTAGGTCAACCCACCATCCAATTGTTGTCTTTGTCCTCAATCATTTTTCTTTCTTCTGGTTTTCCTGCTTGTTTATTATCAAAGTTAGGTTGCTATATATATTTTTTATGGTTCGAGAAACAAGTTTTCTTTTTGTCAATGTCTTCATAATTAATCGAATATTGTCTGCTTCTGTAATTATTTCAAGAAGCATATTTAACTATTTTGAGCTTTTTCTTTACTGGGGGTTTATTTTATATAAAGCTGAAACTTTTATTTTTATAACCCACTCAGCAAAAAAAATTATTTATAAAAAGTTACGTAGCGTTTGATAAGAAGAATATATATTTTTTAATTACGTCCATATGATCTTTATTAAGAAAAAAGTTTTGTTTCTATGTAGAACAATTAAAATAAAAAATAAAACTTGTGTTTATAATGTGAAATGGTATGTGCTAGCTATTCACCTTTTTGTGGTTCTTTTTCTTTTAATTAGGTAAAAAGTTTATCAGCAAATATATGTATATTATGGTCAAGTACCAACAATATGAAAATTTTACACATCATTATGAAAGATGAAAACGATAATAAAATATTTGATGGACATAATAAAAACTATATATAAAATGACCATTCAATTAATAATGCTACAATCTACCACTCAATATTTAGAGGATGTTCAGAACATCAAATTATATGTTTCCTCTATGCTACTACTCCATTATTGGTACTTCTTCATATCTAATATCTGCACTAATGTTTCTCCCCACCATTAAGTTACATTGAATTCAATAAGCTCACCACCATAAATATACAATATAATTGCACGTCCCATCACGGCAAGTTACCCTATTATGAAGGAATAATATTAAAATGATGTATAAGTTTCCTTCTCTTGTATAACATGGATTAGAGAGTATCCTATATAAGGTAATGAAAAATAGGTTATCAATTATCAAGAGAAAGTGAACTAATGTTTAAACATTCTCTTAAAATATTAATAAAGTTTAGAAAAATATTCTTAACTAATTTAGAATATTTGAGTTTAAATAAGTAAAAAACTACAAAAGAAAAAGTAAAATAATAGATAAGGAAAACAGAGAAGACACAATATTGTATAGGTTTGAATATTTTCAATTTTACTTTCAATTATCATCACCTCAACCTTATTAGAGGGCTTAGATATACTAATTTGATATTATCAAATTACGACCATACTGTATGTAAAATATGTAATAACTTAATATATGAACTAAAACTCTTGAAAACCATGAAGAGATATAAATCAATTTGTAAATGTACTTCACAAGAACTATCAATCTTATCTGTAGAAATAATCGCAAAAAGTATTTGAAAAAAGATCACTTGAAAAGTATTCCAAATATTAAAAACAAAAGATTTGAAAGCGAATGATTTTTCATATTCTTGGAGCATCTTTTTGAAGTAATATAATGTTTGATAATAAGTCTATTAATTTAATCATATACAAGAGGAAACCGTCATACTTAATTAACTAAATAATTTGATTTGAAATTATTTAGTTGGATGAAGAGCTGTTTGGAATCATCCATTTTGGTTAATGGTAACTCAACACAAGAATTAACACCAACTAAAGAACTTAGAGAGGGAGAACCATTAAACTCATTCCTATTTGTAATAGCAAACGGTTTATCAGATATAGTTAGGCAAGTAGTTAAAAAAATATGGCATAAGGGGTAATAGTAGAAAAGAAAGATATAGTTGTAATCTTTCTACAATTTGAGGATATATTGTTTATATGTGATGATGCAAAGATGTAAAATGTATAGGTCATAAAAAAAATTCTTAGGTGTTTTGAACTTGTACCGAGACTAAAGGTAAATTTTCATAAAAGTAAGATTGTAATACAAGAAAAGTAAAGTGGAATGATAGTTGTTAAGTTTGGTACTCTGGGGAGGAACTAGTTTGAATAGGAAACACTGCATATGTTAACAAAAGTTAGAGTTTTGAACTTGTACTGAGACTAAAGGTAAATTTTCATCAGAGTAAGATTGTAGTACAAGAAAAGTAAAGTGGAAAGGTAGTTACTAAGTTTGGCACTTTGAATGGGGGAGGAACTAGTTTGAATAGGAAACATTGCATATGTTAACAAAAATCATTGTTTTAACAGAACCTGTAGAATGAAAAGAAAGTTTTCACCAGTCGTTATTCCATTATTTAATGATTAAAGTTACGATCTATGGACAATAAGAATGCAAACTTATCTAGAGGGGCTAAATTTATGAGATGTCGTGGAAATGGTAATATGTTGCCTACTTATCCCACCATGCTCAAATAAAAATGAAAAAGGAAAGAAAGGCAAAGAAGGCAAAGACAAAGTCATGCTTGTTTGTTGGTGTCTCACAAACGATCCTTACTAGGATCATGACTCTAAAGTCACCCAAAGAAATTTTGAATTATTTGAATGGAGAATGAAGGCAACGAGAAGATTTGAGGCTTGAAAATTTCAAACTTGATAAGGGAGTTTGAGTTGTAAAGGATGTAAAAGTTTGAAACAATTAAGGAATACTCAAACAAATTGTTAGGTTTTACTAACAAAATAATATTGTTGGGAAAGGAATTTCCATATTGCAGACACGCTGAGAATATTTTGGTGTTGGTGTTGAAGAGATATGAAGCATTTATTGCTTCATTAGAAAACACAAAAAGATTTGTCTATGATTACTTTGATAAAGTGCTACATGCCTTGCAAGCACAAGATCAACGAAGATTAATGAGAGATGATTATGTGGTTGAAGGTGTTCATATTATAGATAATGCTCTCATAGTCAAGAAAAATAGAAGGAACAAATACAACAACATATGTTTTTCTATCTTGTCCCTATTGCAAGAAAAATAACCATTAACACAACAAGTGTTGGTGGAGGCTAGATGCAAAATATCACAAATGTGATCAATCAAGACATGTGGAAAAGGTATGCAAATCTCAAAATCCTCAAGAAGATTTCAAGATTGTAGAGCATGAATCCGAGGAGGAACTACTTCTTACAAGATCATATGTTACAACAAAAAAAGTCTAGAAAAATGCTAGTGTATAAATACTGGTTGTACAAACAACATGACTCATGATCAATAACTTTTCAAAGAGCTCAACAAATCAGATGTTTCTAAAGTAAGAAGTGAGAATGAATAACAACTTGTTTTGAAAGGTACAAGAAAAATTTCAATTAAAACTCATTCAGGTATCAAATTAACTTTTGATGTCTTATGTGTTCACGAGATTACTCAAAATTTGCTAAGTGTTGCTCAAATGTTAGAGAAATGTTATATGGTCTCCTTTTAAAAATAAACTTTGTGTGCTCAAAGATGCTAACAACCTAGAAGTATTCAAAGTTTATATGAAAGACAAAGATTTTCTTTGAATTTTGTTAGAAATGATGAGCTTTGTTTCTCAACACCAAGAGGGAGGGTGAATTGGTGTTTTATAAAAATACTCGCTTTTCAAATCTTTTTCGCAAATAAAATGAATCTTTAAACCTTTCTTGAACAACAAGCGATGTGTATGTAATATAACAGTATGCATATTTGAATGAAGACAGTTAGTAATCGATTAATGTAGAGAGATAGGGAGAAGAAAAATCAAACTTTGAGTTTTATACTGGTTCGGCCTCAATGCCTACATCTAGTGTCCTTTCAATCAACCTGAGATTGAAAGCCAATTTGCACTATATAGATCTGAGTTTTTACAACAAGGGCTTTACAGCAACCACACTATCAAAATGTAAATCACCTCTCTAACTCAATAATCTAATATAGCCAAATACAAGAACCTGCAGCAAGAACAATCATCTCCTGCAGTCACCCCTTTGAGAACCCTCTCAAAGTACAAGAACTCCTTGTTCTTCTACCTAGCAACACGCACAGGGCACAACAAAACACAGATTGCAAAAATTCTCCTGATCACATAGTGGGCACCTCAGTTGTGCAGAAAGATTAGAATCTTCAAATCAGTCAATCTTGTCTCTCAAGAAATCTTCAAGAATAGTCCACCACTTCAATTTCTTGTTCCTTGGAGCGTTTGATCACCTCTGTAAAACTTTTAGCACAGTCTAAATCAAATATGAAAATGTTAATCTCAAAATTTTCTTACAGAAATCCAATCAATGCGTCTATATATAGTTTTCATCAATTCCGACGCAATTTAATCGATTACTCTTTTAATCTAATCAGTTACATTAAATACTTGTAACAGATTTATAACCAATTAAGCTCCTTAACTGAATTCGCAATTAATGCAATCGATTTCCATTTAATGCTTAGTCAACACATTTAAAAATATGATCGTTGAAACAGTTATGACAAGCAAGAAACAGTTTTCAAATTAATAACATACTTAATTGAATACATAATCCATGTAATTGATTAAGCTTCAACATTTAGCACATTTTTGAAAAAAATTTCTTTCTAATTCACAACACAGCACATTTGAACAAGATATGTGCAAACACACGTGTTTTAATCGATTCACCAATTAATGTAATTGATTCAAAACAAGTTGTTTTGCCTTAGTTTAAAAACACAAGTTGTCTGATGACCTGAATTGATTATCATACCTTTGTAATCGATTTAGTCATTCAGATATGCCTTTGTGCACATGATTTCCTTATCACCAAAACATACAGTATGCATACACAGATATGATCACTTTACTAACTCAGTATGCAACAATCAACATATTATATGTTCAACACATGTGACAAAAAACACAATATGTGCATATTTCACAATAATCATAAACACATACAACATATAACATATACCACAGTACATATTCATATGTTTTTATTATCAATGTGTTGTCATCATCAAAAATCACTATCACAGGGATTGAGTTCAGTTATCACAATGCTCCCACTATCAACAAATTTGATGAAGGAGAAATTGGTTACAAATGAAGAGAATATAAAAGAAGATCATGATCAAAAGAAGATAAACATCACTTAAAGAAGTTTGATCTCCACGTAAAGAAAGTAGATAAAGACCTACATTTTAACATCCATCAAAGGTTAAATGTCATTACCATTAAATTCATAATTGACGAAGAAGATATGCTAATAGAAGAAATACAATAATAAATGTCAAATTGAATGAAGATACGATCACATAGAAAAAAATAGAAAAACAAGAATAATAAGCAAAAAGAGAGGAGAAAATCAAGCACCAAAAGAAGGGAAATAAAATTTGGAGATTTTAAATTCAAATAAATAGATATTAAACAAGAAGGAATGTAGATAATATTTATTTAATAGCTTCATTCCCAAAATATAATTTTTTTAGTAGTTTGTTTTTGTTAATTACATTAAAATGAAAGAATAAAAATGGTTTCTATTAGATAATTTAAACCGCAACAATTTTTTCACTAGTGCATAAACAACTTTTTAACATGCCCAACAGGCTTCGATTTTGAACAAACCGAAGCATAACAAAACGCGGTGGCATTTTCATAATTTCGGCAAACTTATACGCCTCGGTTAGGAAGAAACTGAAGCATAAAGTGTTGAAACAATCGGTACCGTTATAGAATTGCGCAGCGGAATAACTTATAAAGCGGAAAGCGTGTTCGGTCAAACTCTTAATAAGATGGTCCGTTTTAGAAATTTAATTTTCTTACAGACAAATTTCCAAACAGTTGATGTGCATAAAACAGTAATCAGTACAGAGAATAGAAAAAATCACACAAGCAATTTTTATCCTGGTTCGATTCAAAAGAATCTACGTCCAGTTGTTAATCACTATAAAAAGTGATTAACGTTTTCACTAAAAATAGTTTCACAAGTTTACAATAGAGTAAATGAAACAGAAAAAAGATAAAACCTTCCTTCGAACGAACGAACCGGAAGAACAGCAACTTTGCCAACTTGAAGAGAACCGCTCCGACCTTTGACCCACAAAGCGCGAGCTTCTCCTTTTC
>JAHCHA010013441.1:330322-374370 GCA_027742795.1 Vigna hirtella
TCAAAACAAATTTCTTCAAGATTTACCAATACTCCTTATTGGTAACATAAAGGGTATATTGCCTCGATTCTGTGAGCAACTGAGGCCAAACACCCTACAGAATCCCTCTGCAACCTCTACAAGTTAACTGACATTCTTCTGAACAAGTCTTATGGCATCGGTTGTGTGCAAAACCAATGTCTTACGTGATATACTACCTTGATTGTATGTGCAACTAAGCTAAAAACGCTATTGTTGAACTGCTTTTAGTCGCCTCAAAGCCAACAAACCCTAGTCCACACTAATGTAGTATAGGGCTAACCAAGAATCAATCCAAGGACTTGGCAGAATTGAGTTTAGAAGTGTAGAATTATAACCTACTTACTTATTTACTAAAAACTAAAACTAGGTGGGGAAAAGAAAAAAATGAATGAAATCTAAAAGGAATAAACTAAAAGATTATGCAATGCATGATACTTAATATAGATTGATGCATGTAAGGTAAAGTTATGAATCTGTTTAAAGAAAAATGAATTATAAAATAATAATGCATATATGAAACCTAAACTAGAATGAAGGAATAATATATGTCTATATGTATCAATTAAAATGTAATGCTAATGAAGGAATGATTATGCTGAAACAGAGTTACAATGGCATCTACACTACTATGCAACTATAAAAAAAACAAAACTAATGAACACTACTACTTGTGCAATTCGATGCAGAATCCAAACCTAAATCTATGAATCACTAAAATAAGCAAAAGAGACTAAAATGGAATACTGGGAATGAATGCAAACAAAACATAAATGCTAAATGCATGAAACATCAAATGCACACTATCTATATACATGGTCTGGAAAACAACCAAAAAAACTCAATATAATGAATTTGAATCTTCATATAACAGAACCAATTGAAGGGAAACAAGGGAATTCAGCATCCAAACTAAACTAACGTAAGATCTACTCAACAGAAATACCAAAATCCAAATGAGAAACTAAGAACATTGGGAAAAAGTAAAATTCAGAAATAAATGTGCATTAAACTGGACAAAAGAGTCCCAATTACTCTTCAGAAAGACATTCTAAGAAATTTAAGCCCTCTTTGGGGTCTTTTTAGTTCATATTTCAGAACTTTAAAATGATAATTCTCACTCAATTCCCCAATTTAATGCAAATCTAAATTAGAATTCTAACTTCAACAATAGTAACATCAGAACCTATCTGCAATGCAACGCTGAATTAACAACTAATAGGAAACATAAACTCATACACTGAAATTAAAAGAAGCATATCTGAAGAAACGTAAGTTGAATTAAAAACTAAGCATGAAATAAGAAATTTTATTAAAAACTAGAATTGAAAATATAGGATACCAGAAATCCAAGAAAACTGCAACGTCTGTCACCCAATGTAATTATCCCAGAATTCCAATGTAGAAAACAATGTATCTACTCTACGAAAGTTTGGAATCTAAACTAAAGAAAATGAATTGAAAACCCTAATCGTGGTGTCTATCACCCACCGCTGCCTATTGTGTTGTGTATTTACAAAATCTTCCTTTTATAAAAAAACCAAAAGAGGGTAAAAGGGGAAAGGGGACGAACCTACAACAGAATTGGAAGTTTCGTGATACTTTAATCAAACTAATTTTCTGAACCGCTTCCTTTCTTCTCAACCTTTTATCACAAACCACTCGCGTCTTTACAACCCTTAGATCAGCTTCCCCTTCTTTGCCAATTTGACCTCCCTGCACATGCAAAGAATCAGCTTCAATTTCTTCTGGATCGCAGGCACGAGAACGAGCGTTTTCTCTTTGCGTTCTCTTTCTTTGCACTTGAGCCCTAGCTTGAGACTTGCAATCGGAAAACGAGGCCTTCGAAACACTGACCCCCAAAGCAAAGGCAATTACCAAAATGCACAGCTTCACTTGACTAAAAAATATTTTTATTTTGGAATTTTTTAAGAAAAGACTCAATGACTATTTATTAAAAAAATATGATTTATCATCTAAAAACTCAAAATTAACACTATTTTTACAAAACTCTAAAATTAAAGCAAAATCTATAAACTATCCTAATTCTAGAAAATTAAAAATTAAAAGAAACTAAAAATATCTTCTAAACACAGAAAAATAGGAAAATTTGGAGAGTTATCACACCCCCACACTTAAGAAACTGCCCTTTTGGGCAAGGAAAACTAAAAATGAAAGAAGAAAATAAAGACTCAAACTACAAAAGGAAAGACTCAAAATGAAAACTAAGGAACTCTATCACAGCTCACTCAACCCTGCTTATTCAATCAATTTCTAACTTTTTCTTCAAACAAAACTGCATAACTATATTTCTCAACATTAAATCTTAGTATCAACAATCCAAGCATTTGAACAACAACCAGATTCAGCCAATTTCAACAATGAACATAATCAGAAAAGCATAAGTCAGTTTCAGCCTCTCAAGAACAAGTGTTTGCACTCAGATTCACTCAAGTGTTTAAGGTTGTCTTGATTCACTCAATCATCACATGTTAACCTCAATTATTTATTTTGAAAAGACTTTAAGTGACATTGCTCGAATCATGGTTTCATCTAGATCAAAAGGTCTTTAATGGCTTGTAATGTAAATGGTATGAAAAGTGAGAAAACACAACTCTTAAATGGAAATAGAGAAACTGTGAAGAAGAGTAAGGAACCTAGAACTCAGTGCACTATATGTCTAACTTTGGCCAATCCAATTTCTTTCTCTGGTTTTCAACTCTATTCAGGTCTCATTTTTCAATTCTTTTGCTATTTTTTTCCAGACCTGCTCTTTTCTTTTGCACACAACCAGATTTGTTCATTTCTTTTTTCTTTAATTTTTCACTTCTTGCCTTTCTTTTCTATTGCACTCACTAAGTTCCAGTTCTCCCTACTTCTCACATTTCTCTAAAGGTTAGGTATTTGGTGGGGTAAAAAGGACTTGTAATGAATGGAAACAAAAAATAGGCTATGGCTCAAAAGAAAGGTACAATGGTTAGAAATTGTAATGGTTAAGCTAAATGGTTATGGATGAAAAGAAAAAATGCCTACATCATATCTAAAGTCTATCAAGAGTAAGCTTATCATAGAGAATCAATGCAAAATCAAAATGAAAACAAAACATGCATGAAATCACACCAGAAAGACAATATTGGGCCCAAAATCTCTCCAACGTTAAGAAATTGCCAAAACTGACTTGCTACCCTCTTTTATGCCAAAATTGCTTAATTGGACTGAACTTAGATGCAAAAATAATGTTAGGACTACTTCTACTTGAATCTAAAGCAGAAAACACTATTAATAGTTCTAATTAAGAGAAATAAAACTGTGAAATGAAGTAAATCAACAAGAAATTGAGAAAAGTATGAAACAGAGCCTAACAGAACCTAAATATGTCTAATAGCATGACCTAAACTATATACAACCTATACAAAGCTAACTAGACTCAACTAAAACCTAAAACAACTCCTAAACCAAAAGAGAATAACAAAAATGAAAACATGGAGAATGAATGAAAAAGGACCTAAGAAATTCCTAATGTAACTAAAGTAAAACAAAGAAGCTAAAGACTAAAAGCAGATTCTGATGCAATTTCTATATAAAAGCTAAAACAAATCCTAAGAAATGAAACAAAAAAACTAAAACGGGGAACTGAAAAAGAGAAAAGGAAGGGAACTAAACAAATCCAAAACCACATGCTAAAAACAAAAACAAATTGAGAGTATTTATATTATGTACAAGTTAAGCATTTACAACTCAATCAGACCTAAAACTAAAATGAGCACAAGTCAGAAGAAAAAAAATTACCCATATTCTATCTCAAAAACACATATCAAAGTAGTTATAACAAAGCAAAAACAAAAAATGAACTAAGCCCTCTCACCCCACCCTTAAGAGGCACATTGCCCTCAATGTATGAGTGAGGAAGGTTTTCTAATCAACAACAGATAGCAACAGGTAAGACAAACAACATAGAGATTTATACAAAATAGAATTAAAAGAACTAAACTAAAACTACAAAGCTACAAGAAAAGAAAAGTTGTTTAGATTGGCCACAAGTCAAAATTGATTTTCTTTATTTTTATAAAAAACAACATATGTTATACTATACTATTTATTATACTTACTAAGACTACACTAACTATTAGAAAAAACTTATAACTACAATTGGAGAAAAAGGAAGAGTGTATCAATGGTTGCATTGCATTCCTTCTTTTCAGCCCTCTGCTGCAGGAACATTAGTTCTCCATTTAAGGCTGGTTGCTGGTTTTGCACTCTTCAAGCACCTTTCTGCATTAACCACGACTCCTCATGCAATTTCTGCTGATTTTGTGTGTTTCAGGTTCCTTAAGCAGCATAAACATCCTCTCTTGCATCAACCAAGACTTCTTTTGTCTCTACAGTTCCCTTGAAATCAATGTCTACAACAAGTGTATAGACTGCTAAACCAAAGTCAGAATACATGGGTGAATCATCAAATAATGCAACTCTGTCACAATTGAAATCAAAATCACCCAGCATATTATCAAACAAACCATCAGAAATCACTTCATTAAAAACAAGGTTAAACCCCTTCGGAAGTCCCTATTTATGTGGGATTTTCCCACTTAGATCATCGTCTTATAAGTTTTGCCAATTTAGTCCATTATATTGAAAAGTTGACTCAATTGGACCCTTGCCATTAAATTGACTTAACGGTGTTAAGTTTTTTATGACATGTTAGATTGACGTGGACAATTTTTTGAGACGTGTCTTGCACATACCTTATTCGTGGCTTTTTATTAAATAACCCTTTTACGTGGCATTTTATAAAAGAAACATTTTAAACCCTTCTCCACCTGCATCATCGGACCCCACCACGACCTCATCCACGAAACCCATCTCTCTCACATCTTTTCCCTCAATGCCAAGATCCTCACCTCCTGCAACGGCCTCATCTGCCTCCGCCACAACACCGCCCTATCCACCCTCAACCCAGCCACCCCATCAAATCAGACAGGTTCCCATCGCAAACATTTCGGCCTTCAACTACATCAGATTCGGGTTCAGCCCCCTCGCCGACGATTACAAGATCGTCCGAATCTCCATGTGCGTCGTCCCCTCGGATGACCAGTTGGTCATTCTCGACAACACTAGGATAGACAATAATGGCAGTGGTGGTGGCGAAATAGGGGCTTTTTTGGGTGGTTTTGGTGGAGGGATTTTGGGGGATTCGGGTTTTGGACTTGATGCTGGTGTAATCTTTGGAACCTTTTTAAAAGGAAAAAAAGGAGTTCATCAAACGCTCAAAAATCAACAGTTAATAAGTTTATGGAGAATTTGATTATCTCCCACGGCAAAATCTAATCGAGCAATCCGCAAAAGCACAAAAAGGGTATCTGATTATTATATATATATATATATATATAATCTTTTATAAGAACCTCTAAACATTGTTTAGAATGAACTCTGAAACCACTATACATTTTAGAAACAAAAAGAAGAAAATCCTAGAGTACATCGATTGGTGAGAAATGAAAGTAGAGAAATTTACTATAAAGAAACCTACTTTTATTTAATCTAAGGGAAACCCAAATGCTGAAACTTGCAGAGATGAACATCAGCAGCAAAGAACAAACCTTTTGTTTAGACTTACATAACCTTCTTCGCATTCTTCTCTTTACACTTGATAATTTTTATTTTTTTTTTAATTTTTCACAGTCTTCTTCCACCTGCATCTTCATGCATCAAAGTCAGAGAGACGGTGAACTCACTGAGTCTTCCGATGTACGACACACACACACACACACACTTTCTCTCTCTCTATCTCTTTCTCTTCTCACTCTCATCATTGAGAGCTACAATACAAAATACAAAAATACAAATACGATGTCAGGGACGATGTCGGTGGCAGTGGAAACGTCAACGGCAGTGAAGATGGTAACAGTAGCAGCAACCATTCTGGGGAACTGGTCGGGCCAAGCTGAACTTTAGGGTGATGGGGAAGAAGCAGTTCACGGTGTGGATGTAGGGAGCGAAGGAAGGGAGGAAGGGGAAGTTGGGGATGACAATGGAGGTGTTCGAGGTGCGCAGCGCTGGTGGAGTTTTCCAAACCCAATTTTTAAAATGTTTCTTTTATCAAATGCCACGTAAAATGGTCTCTCAATGCCACGTTCAAAAAATTGTCCATGTCAATCTGACATGTCATCAAAAAGTTAACCCCGTTAAGTCAATTTAACGGTAAAGGCCTAATTGAGTCAAATTTTCAATATAAATGACTAAATTGGAAAAACTTATAAGACGAGGATCTAAGTGGGAAAACTCCACATAAATAGGGACTTCCGAAGGGGTTTAACCTAAAAACAAAGCACCCATAAGTAGGTGTATTCAATTGATTCACAACAAAAATTTCCTCTAGCAATTTAGAATGAACAGAATTAGTAGGTACAACAGGCAATGCATGCAAGATATTGAAAGAAGAATGAATTTCAAATAAACCAGTGGTAGAATTAAAGTTAAAGTCAACCTGGACTGGTTCATCAAAAACAATCTCACCAGTATACACAAACTCAGTGGTTGCATCAACACACGCTGAAAGACTATCATCAATTGAAACAGTATCAAAGTCAGTCCATAAATCTGAAACAGCAATAGATATATCGATGTGTTATATGTCAAATGTTGAATAAAACTATGTGAATGCATAACAAGGATAAGATTCAGAGCAGGTTCTATGGATTCAACTTTAAACAGATCAAAAACATTAAAATTTATTTGAACCTTAGAGAATTCTAAGCATAAAGGGGAGGAGGGGTTTGATAGGTGAGTTTGGGATATAGGTGTTGTAGTGAGAAAGCTACTGGTTTAGGACTGTTATGTGGCCATTTGAGACTTGCTAGAGGTATTATTTTCTTGAAATCTGATATGGAACATAGAGGTAGTTCATTATTGAAGTGTTGGGGTGTTTTTAGGGAAAATTTGGGGTTTTGGGTACGTAGTGAGGTTTTGAGGTAAGCGTTGTGAGTTGTTTTGAGAAGTTGGGAGACTGATATCAAACCAATTATGACTTGTCTAAGCATTTAAAGGAGTAAAATCTGGTGTGGAAGTGTTAGATTCATAATGGGGTATGTTCTTGGGCACATTTTAGTTTAATTTTGAGGTTTTACTAGTGAAATCTTGAAACAAAAAGGTTATCAGTAAACTGAGATATTTAAGTATGTTATCCAGTGTATTAAGACTTGTCATGCTAATAGATTATTGATATTGAGTGTTACAAGAGATAGAACTGACTTTAGGCACTTTTGAGTTGTTGAGTTGGTTTAATACATCTAATTCCTATCCAAATGAGCAATGTAATACTCTACTTTCATCTATAAACATGTTGGGTCCAAAAACATACTTCAGTGTCAAAGTGAATACCAATTTTCTAAAAACTTAGTCCATTAGCTCAACTCTAATTTTAACCAAAGCAAACAATTCAAACAACACACTATCATAATACCCAAAACAGATTTCAACAATTTTTCAATCCATTAATACAACAATTTCAATAATTCACAGACTAAGCCAGAACTCATTCAACCACCAAACGCACAAGAACTCTACATACCAGACTACCAATATTAGATCAAATTCAACATGCATCACAGACTAGAAATGTATCAATAACTCTTAAAAGTGGTAGTTAGCTTCTCTTACCTAACAAATGACCAAAACGCTCCAAAAAGCTTAAAACAACTCCAAAATACAATAGGCTTTATTTGTTCCTACGAACAACAGAAACGTGATCAGGGTACACTGTTAGATCCATTGATCAACAAATACTCAAACTGATTATTCAAAAGACACATGCAAGCTGAATAGGGCCCACATACAACAAATACAAGAAAAGACTAAAGAAAAGAGGTTAAAACTCAACTTACAGTCTAGTTTTTCAATCAGACGAACAGAGAATTGAAAAGCTCATCACAAGGATCAATCTTACAGTCTAGGTTCTTCAATCAGACAAACAGAGAATGAAAACTCTAAAAGGGATATCAGATAACTCTAAAAAGTAGTTTCTAAAGAGATTGTGTGTTTTAAAATAATGAAACTCGTTCATAACAAAATTATTTATATTTAAACCTTTTAATATTAAAATAGTCTAGTTTCAATATTTTTAAACCAATACCACTTCTAAAATATCATTTTCTAGATCTTTACACACAATTTTTTTTTTACATGTGTAAATTTGAAAATTTTTTAAATTGTCAGAAATTTCATTTGTAATAGTTTTTAACCACTTAAACTTGTAATTTTAACCTTCACAAATATCCACTTCTTTTAGTGCTTTTTTATTTAAATTAGTTTTTAAAAATATCTTTCAATTTTAGAATTTAATTATTATTTAGATTTAAAAAATATTTGTTATTCTCTTTCAGTTTTCTCTGTATATAGAATACATGAATAAAATAAAACAAATTTCTCTATATAATATATACCATATCTCTCATATATTAAGAAAACCCTAAAACATCTCAACACTTCTTGTACTTGTTTTGTTTAACGTAAATTTCTTGATATGATGGTTGTTATTGGGTTAGAATACCCTAAGTACTCTTATATAAAAATATTATTTGCTAATAAAAAAATTAAGTACAAAAATAATAAATTATATTATTATTTTTTATTTTGAACACAATTAAAACAATTTATTCTATTATTTTAAGATATAACCGATTAAATTTAAATTAACGTTTCTTAACGTATAAAAATAATAGATCATTTGATATTTTAATCAATTATTTTTTTCTTAATTGAATTCACCAACTCAATAAAAATAACTTAATTAATTAGACAAGTTATAATTAATCATCGACAAATATATATTTTAAAGCAAGATTCTAAACTAATATTAAAAAATAATATATTACATAACTTATGATATAAATTATAACAGATCATCTATAACCAATTTTTTAATACATTTTAAACAAAATTGAAAATTTATTTTAGTCCAAATCACGCTATATTATTGAAATACTACTTAGAAGAAAAAAAAATTACAATCACCGTTACAATATGAATAAGAACGAAGAATAACAAATTTCTCAAACAAAACACTCATAAAAGATTGCGTTTTTTATAAATAAGAAATATCTAACAATTTTATTTTATATATATATATGTATATTAATTTTATTTGTTATTATTAAAATCAAAATTAACCATTCTTTTTAATAAAAATGGAATAATACATTACACTAATCTTCCTTTTTTTTCTCTTCTTACTTAATGACATTTCTAATGTCTTTTAAAGTTTAACTATATTTCTTTAGTAGCCATGAAATAAGGGAATAAACAGGGGAGATGAAGAAAAACACTAGTGTAGAATTTGCTTTCTACGACTTATTTTTCACAATAGTTTTAGAGTCATTGTCATGAGAAAATAAGAGGTGGTAATTTTATGAATAAATACCATTTTTTAATAATGTTTTTAGGTTAATCGTAATTAAAATTCAAAATTTAAGAATCAATAACAGTTTCTTATTAAATTGTCATTAAAAGTCAATTTTTTAAAAAATGACAATATTGTTTATAGAACCTAAGTCAATAATTTCGATAAATAACTACGAGTTTTGGCAGAATCATCATTGTTCTTCTATATCTTCAATAAACAACAAAATTTTGAGTGTACATTATTTTTCACTCGGTGGTTTCATTTATTTATATATCAATTTGTCTTTGTTTAATGCACTTATGACAATAGTTTGAGAAATAAAGTATTGTCCTAACTACTTACCGTCGTTGAACAAAAGAACTGAAAACAACATTTTTATTAATTAAGGGTATAAAATCATTTTTCAAAACTTTTTTTAACGGTTGTTAAATGTCGTCTTTACTATAGTGAAAGAGTAAAAATTTAACTATGTTTTGACTCTTTATAACATAAAATTGCTGAAATATTAAAAAAAGAAAACATGTGGGGTTCATTGGTAAAATTTTCACTCGAGTTCATATGCAACACACATCTTTTTTCTCTCTTTCATATTTTCTCTTAAATAAATTAATCTGATTTTTTACTTTATTTTATTTTTTCTCCCAGCCAGCATGATACAGGTTTTAATGTTTTCTTAGTTTCCTACAAAGAAGTGTACGTGTACATGCATTTATCAGACGATACCAGCAAGACAACACATTGTACAACACAATGTCGCATTTATTTCTACAAAACACACTAAAACAAATTATTTAAACCAATTAAGTTTGTGTTAATAAATAATTGATGACAACTGTATGTACAATGTTTCAGTTCTTTCTGTTTTTTGATAGGACACCATGGCTTAGTTTTTTGTTTATATTATATGAACCACACAACCAACTTGGTAATGTCCAATCTCTGTCTTTTGCTTACATATTATTTTATTTATAGACTCTTTGGATTTTTCTGATAGTCTCAGAGGCAAGATTCACACATATACTTCAATTAATCAAAATAATTTTCAGTACATATGATATAAGATATAAGTTATCAAAATTATTCATTTTTAGATTTCTCTTTAAAATTTTATATTTTAAAATTTAAAATAAGTATAACAAAACATTGTATAACTGTTATATTAAAATCAAGAAAAAATAGTGTATGTTGGACGTGAGAGAGTATATATAGTATGTGATTGTAGTAAATAAATTAACATGCGTCACGTTGCAATGAACTTGTGTGGGGAAAATAATATATGGTTGAAACTTTATTAAAAGGTTTAATTATTGGTTGATTAATAGAATTGTGATGGACCTAAGTGTCGAGTAAATTGGAGTCATTATCATAACCACCAAATTATGGATGCAAGATATGTAGGGTCAATGCTAATAATTAATTAGGAATTAGTTAATCTAAGTGTAAAAATTGTGTAAACATTTACATCTCAAAGTGTGAAAAGATGATAATAAATAAAAAGTCTAAATCTCCATGCATAAGGTTGGAATGTTCTTAACAAAATTAGTTTTCGAAACAACTTATACATGAATGTAAATAAGAAAGAAGGATATATATAGTTATTATAAAATTTAGTGAGCATATATTTCTAAATAATTAACACCTTTTTTCTTTATTTCTATAATAGTATAGTATGACTTTATATTGTACTATGTTTTTATTCCTTTTTATATTGTACTATATATATTTTCCTTCTTGGTAATTAATTTCTCACTAATTTGACTTGAAGGGTATTGGTACACTTTTTCTATTTATTTCTTTGTCAACCTCCCTATCTCCTCTAAATTAAAATTCTTGTATGAATATAATGCTTATAAACACTTCTTTTTTTCTCTAAAAGCATGCTTATAAATCTACTACTTATAAAATTTATTATTTCTACTAGTTTAATTAAATAAAAATAAGGTTGTTAAAATCCTACACTATCTTAATATTATAACTGAAAGAAAAAATTACAAAAACAAATAATTTATGTGGACTGACTTGCGGACCAAATATATGAGGCGAACCAAAAAAATCAGTCCACATTTTTTATATTAGCTCAATCCATTTTTTTAGGCCGAAAGCAAGTGGAACAAAAAAAATAGCTAACTCACACTTCTATCACTATTTGTTTTACTTCATTAAAAAAAAATATTTATCTTGAATTTCCATTTTAAAAGTTAATATAATACAAAATGAGTACCTTAAAATGCTTAAATCATTTTATTAATTATATAATTCCTTTAATTTGAACTTTCATAATATATTTTGACATAACTATTTTATTGTGTGAACTAAGACCCACCACACTCAATCATAAACCATCGTTTTCCAACGTTGTTGAAGACAACCAATATGACTAACCTTCTTTGCAACATAATTTCTAAACATGATGAACAAGTTAATGTCTTTTGCCTCATCATGTCTCACTTTGTTTCTTATCGTTATTGCTTGAAATATTACCCTAATCACTCCATGCATAAAGCTATTGATATTAGTCACACAAATCATTATCCCAATTAATCACTCCCATTTGGTGTACAAAGTAAAAAGAGATCCAATAACTCATCATATGTAGAAAGTTTTTTAAAAGTACATTTAATGTTTTCTTCATAAAGTATTATGAAGATTTATGCAACAATTTTTTTTTTAAGAAAAGTATTAGAATTATAAAAGAATAATAGGGTGCAATTAATGGTAAAATTCAAGAGATGTTGAAAGTTTCACATTAAATAAAAATACAATACACAAATAAAAAAATCTATACTTGTTTTAAGGTTTTATGTTAAAAGTAGTGTTGTGATTTATTAGATGATATGCTAGTGCATTTAAAGAAAAAAAAAGGTTAAATAATCTCATTAGTCCTTATTTTAAGAAAAAAAATCTTAAATCAATTTTCCTTTTTCTATGGATCTCAATTTAGTCATATTTTGAAAATTTTGATGCAACCAGGTCAATACTTGACTAACACTCTTAGTAGTTCATGTTTTTTGTTTTGTTTTTTAAATTATTTTATTTTTTTAAAATAAAATTTTTTTCATGTGTCAAATTGATTCGTGTCATATGTCAATGTGATATGGTAGTAGATGTATCACATGTGTCATGTTAGGTGTCATTACCTTAACTTCAATTTGATCAAATATTTTTATTTTATCTCATCCGTTCTAAATTTTTTTAAAATTAAAAAGTTTTGTTCCTCTCTATTAAAATAAAATTTAACTTTTATATAAATTTTATACAAATATTTATATAAAATTGATATTTTTATTAAATATTTTTAACATAATTAAATTTATTTATATTTATATTTTACAATACATTTTTAAATGAATTTTATTTAAAATTGTTTTAAAGCTTTTAACATAAAATAATGTTAATAGAAAAAAAATCAATATTACTTTCAATTAACAAATACACTAAACTTATTTATGAATTTCCTTTTATAAAATAAAATAAATTTATCAATTCTTTCAATTCTTTTAAATACTAGTATATTTTTTAAATGTATAAAATTCAATAAATTTTCACACAAATGTTTGAATTGGTTTAAAAATAACAATTTTACAAATTCAAATGTGAAATTTTAAAATAATTTTAAACATTTTTTTAACAATTTAAAACAAAAAAATTAAAATTTAAAAATAATTTTAAATAAAATTCAATGTAAAATATAAATATAAATAACTTAATCTTATTAAAAATATTTAATAAAAATACAATTTTAATAAAATTATTTATATAAAATTTACAAAAATTAAATTTTGTTTCTAGAGGAATAAAATTGTTTATTTTAAAATAAATTTGAATTAAATTGAAATAAAATAAAAATACAAACATTAAAGTAAAACTAAAATAATGAAAATGACCTAATACTATTACTGTTGACACATAACACGATGTCATTGATATAGGATAAATTTTTACTTTTTATAAAATGTTAAAAAAATAACTAAAAATATAAAAAAAAATCACAAATTAATACGTGACATTTGATAATGTTAGTACAGTATTAATAGAAGATATATGACATTAAATTTTTTAAAATAAGGTTTAATTTAGACGCTTAAAAAAATACAGATTTAATTTTTTTTACAAAAATAAAGACAAATGGCATAATTTAAATTAAAAAACGTATCCTGTGTATTCTAATACTTTGAGGTGTATTTTTATTTTATTAGAAATTCTTTTAATGTATTGTAATTTTTAAAACAAATTATACCATCAGTACGAGAATATTCACAAAAGCTCATAAATTACAGGTAACTTAAATTTTATTTTGGTATAGATTGGAGAGACAACTAAGAATATGAAGAAAAAAAAAGAAAGACTTGTAATGATATTTATATTTATATGATACAAAAGAAATAAATGTTTTATCTGTTAATACGTATACGTTTATTATCATCATCTATTAATGTTTATAATTAATAAGGTTGAAAACCATGTTTTGTTAGAATTATTAACAATAGTTAATTTTGCAGTGTTGTTTGAAATTTGAAAGTCAAATTTGGGTATGTGTGTACAAATTCACAGCTAATATTAGCTGGGAAATGGAAGTGAAAGGACTAAAGAAATCAGTGCAGGACTGTAAGAACAAATCAATCAAGTACTGTAACGGATAAAACAATATTTCAGTAAATAAAATATTTTTAATTAAAAATAGAATTTAATTAAAGCAATATTAAGTCTCCATTGATTTAAAAAATTTCTCACATTTAAGTTTATAAATAAAACAAATGTAATTAAAATAAAAGTTCATGATTCGACTAAAATTAATTGTTAACAAAATCTATTGATACTTCATGTCAATAATATAATAATTATAAGAAAACCAAATTTTGAATTATTGGACGTAAAATAAAATTACTTATTACAATATATAAGAAATTAATTGTTACAAAGTTAAATATTCTTATTCTTTTTAATAAGGTCTGTATGATCTTTACAATTTTTGTAGTGTCATTTATATTATATTATTTACATATCTTTTTTTTATTAATTAAGAGTAATGATTCTTTTGAAGTTAAGAGTAATAAATGAGACAATAAATATATTAATAATGTATAAATTATATTTTAATATTATCATTAGTTTGTGTTTTAATAAGTAAATTTATTTTCTTATTTTGAAAAGAGAGATTTATTGCAAAAGATTCTTCAAGTTAATAAAAAAAATTAAGATTTTTGTGAATAATGATTGAGTATAATAATTATAAATAATTATAAATTTAAATATTTAATATTAGTTATATTTATAGCATTAATATGTATTAAAGTATTAAATCATATTCTTTAACGAGATAAAAACATATTTTATATAAAGTTGATTAACATCTAACTAATTAATATATCTCTACAAGAAATGATTAAATAATAATTAATTTTAATAATTCTGTAAATGAAAATTATTAAAATTTAAAATAGTCTATGCTATAAATAAAAAAATATAATAAATTCATGAATTAAAGTATAAATTAACTGTTAACATTAACTATAAAAATTATTATTAATTAAAAAATAGTTTGTAGTAAAAGAGAATATGAGCTGTAATTAAGTTTGTGTCTGATGGAGAAAAAAAACTTTTGTTGGTGGTCTTCCAATGATCATCAGAATCTGTCTCTTGGACTCAGCATGTTTGTCTCATAAAAACTCAAAACTTATCCACAAAAACCCTACTTTTCGTACTCCATAAAACCACAGACAAACACTGCACTCCTCAATACATACCTGTCTTATCTCCACTCCATTCATTTTTCTCAATCACTTTTCTCATTTCACAAACTTCTTTAACATTTTAAATTTAATAATTTAATTCTAACGGTGTCTTCTCCATACTTTATGCTGAGTTCACTTTCGCTGATTATACTGTTTGCGACAATTGACAAGCGATGAATTACGCTTTTTTCGTGTTTACTTGAGTTGATTAACACGGATGGAATTGAAGAGAATTGCGGGATTCATGTACTGTTCAGTCACCCGCACATCTGAAGAGATTTGGAGGGATGACATAGAGTTTGTCTCAAATGCCCCTCTTCTTATAAATATATTACAAATCAATACACCTACAATTAAAAAATTGAAATGCACTGCAGATTTAAAATACACAGCTTTCACTATGCTATCACGAGTATGACTGTGAGGAGCTACGACTTTTGTGGTAAAGCAGAGATTCCCGAGCCTGTGAAGTTGCTTCACACAGCCATAGAACAGTGCAAATTCGGTCCTTCACACACAACATTGCACACAGAAAAGATTCCTACACCATTGACAATACACTGGGACATATTGAATGCTTTTTGACCGTAAAACAAGGTTTAATATGTGCTTGGTATTTAGTTGTTGTGTTCATGAGCCAGAAGAAGGAGAGCATTGTGTTGTGTGCATGCGTTGAGTGCGGAAGAGGAGAAAGAAGAGAAAGCTCGTGTTGGCTAGCCGAGAAAGAAGAGAAAGCTCAGGTGAGGATCCATATAAGTGTATTTGTTTAGGCAACTCTGTTTCTGTAATGTTTGTAGGGTTAATGGTAGATGAGAAGATGAGGTTGCTGGAAGATGAAGAAAGGAGAGAGAACGAGTGTTTGATCCTGGAGAAACCGTATTCGGTTACAAGAGTACCTGTAACCGGTTACAGCGGCATGAAGAAGCACAACGTGGAGCAGTATTTGGTTACATTGAAGGTGTATCCAATTCACACGTACATTGTTTGGTTAAGTGGATGGTATTCGGTTTAACAGCTCGTGCATTGGAGGATTTTGGTTGCAAGGTTGGTGGTTATCGCGGCATGTTGACGACGGTGGAGGTTGCAAGCTTGGTGGTGTACGCATGTGACAATGGTGGACGACGCAGTGTGGCATCAACTTCGGAGGTTGGTGCTGGAAGCGTGAAGGTGGAGGATGCAGCAACCATGGCATCGTCGTTGAAGCAGTGGAGGAAGCTCTCGTTGATGATGGAGGATGCAGCGTCGTTGACGATGAAGACGAAGTTGTTGGTTTTTCCATGGATGATGCAGCCAACATTGGTGGATGATGATGAAGACAAAGTTGTCCGTCATGGTGAAGGATGCAGCGATGATTTCAATGGTCGTTGGAGCAGTGTACGAGGTGTAGGAGGTGGTTGAAATGGATGCACTTGTAATGAACCCTTTGTTTGTGATGCAGGTGTTGAGTGGATCTGGTGGAGGTGTTCTAAACGTGATGAAGCTAGGTCAAGCGTGAAGGAATTGAACATTGGGCAGCAGGTGGAGCATTTGAGGTGATGTGTAGTGTAGGGAAGCACAAAGAAGTTCATCAAGGGTGTTATCTATAGTTGGTATTATATGATTTTTAGATTTGGAGTTTTGTTTGTTGATAGGAGAAGTAGTTAATGATGTTGGTTTGTTCATATTGTGAAGGTGGTGGAAGTGTGAGGAGATTATTTGTTTCGGTGGAAATTGTGGTGGTTTCTTGTCCATATTTTGTGGCTGCAAAGATGATGGAGTATATATAGGACGTGGAAGATTGAAGGAATTTTGAAGCAAAGTGTTGAATTGCTTGTTTGTGTGTCTTGACTTGGTTGAAGGTAGATTCTCATTTGAACAAACTTATGAATTTATCATTTCTTGTAGTATGATATAAAATTCTCACGTATGTTGTTTTGGTTTAGGGTGATTGTAGTCTTCCAAAATTCATTGCATCTTCAGAATAATTGGAGAACATAATTTGAGATTAAGTGCATCTTAGAGAATCTGTGAGTGATATTGGTTGGAGGTCCCGTGCTAATTTTTGGCTTCATCTGACTTCAAATTTTCATAAGTCTTCAACAGGTAAGTGTTACATAATGTTAATTCTTATAAAATGTATGAATGAGTTTATTGAGTTACGTTATATATTTTTGTTTAAGTTTAATGAATATATGAATGAATTAATGTATATATGAATTTTGTTGAATGAATATATTGATGAATTATGTTTAATGAATATATGAATGCATGATTTTAATAGTATGTATATTTGTGAAAGTAAATATAGATGGAAGAAGAATTAGATTTGTCTTATTTGGACTGTGAAGATATAGATGATGATGTGGTTGGTGTAGACTTCAATATAGTCGCAATGCTACATCAACAATTACAAATAACCACCTCACTGGTTGCACTAACAATGTTATGCATTGTATGTCATGCCTTGAATATATTGAATATGTGCTCGAGTGATCCAAGTAGTGTAAGCAATTTCCTTCCCGACAAAGACCGTCGCATGCAGCAGTTAATTTCGTACCTGATGCATACTAATCGATGTCGTGACATTATTCGGATGGGTGCAGAGGCATTTATTAATCTTTGTGAGAGACTAAGAACAATTGGGTTAGTTAAAGACGTCATTCGCTCGACAGTGGAGGAACAAGTAGCTCAATTTCTTCATATAATTGGGCATAATGTTTAGAATCAAAGTGTCACATTTTTCTTTCATCGATCTGGGGCGACGGTTAGCAAACACTTTCACAATGTGTTGGATGGTATTTTAAGTCTAGAATCAGAATTTTTAACTCAACCTTCAGGAGATGAGGTTCATCCATATGTCTTGAACAACAATCGATTTTATCCTTACTTTAAGGTAATCATTTGAATATGTCACTTATGATGTAATTTTATGAAACACTCCTTAATGTTCATCAGTTGTATGATGACTTCTTAATTCAATGTTTAGGATTGCTTAGGGGCCATAGATGGTACTCATGTTCTGTAAGGGTGCTAAGAACAGATGCTCCGAGATTTCGTGGAAGAAAAGATTGGCCAACTCAAAATGTGTTTGCCGCATGTGACTTTGAAATGAACTTCACATACGTTCTAGCTGGGTGGGAAGGCACAACATTTGATTCTAGAATCTTAAAAAATGCTCTTGATAGAGATGATCCGTTGGTCATCCCCAAGGTAAGTGTCTTCATTGGGATGTTATAATTGGTTCTTTATTAGTTACTAAATACTGATGTGTTCAATATTGTAGGAAAATACTATCTTGGCGACGCTGGATTTATGCTTAAAAGTACGGTTATGACACCCTATAGAGGCGTCAGATATCACCTTAAAGAATTTACACGCAGATGACCACAAAATGCATGCGAGCTATTTATCCATCGACATTCATCATTGAGAAATGTTATTGAAAGAACATTTGGTGTATTGAAGAAACAGTTTCCCATCATTGCAAGTGGCATTGAACCACATTATGGATTGGAGACAATGACAGACATTATTTTAGCTTGTTGTATCCTACACAACTTTATCCGTGGAGTTGATAACGATGACCCATTGCTTAATGAGGTTGATAATGAGTTCAATGAAAGGGAAGAGCATAATGTGTCATCTTCTCAAGTTCGAGAAGATGATTATAGGGTTGGTAGTACTATTAGGGATGCCATAGCTGATGAAATGTGGCGAGATTATCAAAACTCATAGTTAATGTAATTGATAGTTTTTTATGACTGTGTTCTTTGAATATGACATGTACTTGGTTTTATTATTAACTCAACTTCACTTGTTACCATTTTATTTATGAAATAGGTTTAATATGGACAGAGATAAGGGAGTAACCATTGAGTCATCCGCTGGTACAAGAGAGTTCATTAAATGGATTGAGGACATGGATGCTAGGCTTTTGAATTCTATGATCGAGGAGACTCGTTTGGGTAATAGGGTTGATGACAACTGGACAACCCAAGCGTATAATAACATGGTTCAATACCTTCATAGCTGTGGTTATGTTAATGTTAGTAAAAATAATGTCAAAAATCGTCAAAAGGTATTGAAAGACAGATGGCGTGAGGTTCATGACCTCTTTGGTGGATTTGCTTGGAACGCCGTAACTTTGAGATTTGAAGCTGAGGACGAAGTCTGGGCTAACCTCATTCAGGTATTTGTTAAATATTCAGATTTGGTAGATTCTTAAAATACATAAGTTCAACAAATATCTGTTTCATGTATGTTGTTTCAGTCGAGGCCAAGTGCAACAAAGTGGAGAGTTAATAACATCAAACACTATGATTTAATGGTGGAGTTATGGGCTGCAGATCGAACAACTGGGAGTGGTGCTCGGAACGCTCGTCAAGCGCGTCGTCAGCGGGTTGGGCCTCGTGTACAGGTTCATCTGAATCAGAATATGAAGTACATTCCTGAAGAGCCTACCTATCAGGAGTATAGAGACCCAACTCCACCATCACCTCCTCCATCCGTGGATGAGTACAGTCCAGGGCAGACTCAATTTGTGCCATCCGTTCCATCTGGAGGAACTTCATCCTCTCGAGGTTCCAAAAGGAAGGCACCTATGGTCGATGTGATAGATGCACAATTTGATAAGTTGACCACCAACCTCGATGGTTTCACAAATGTCTTTGGCTCTACAAATGTTCACTTTGGCGTAATTTCTGATGCTACTGTGCGTCAAGTCTCAGCAATGGAAGATAGAAATCAAATACTCCGTCGCACCTCCATGTACACATACACAGAGGGCGACATTTATGAAATGTTGAGTGCTATGAATATTGTTGATGAAAACTTGCTCGATCAATGTTAGGGTTTCTTATGTTCAAACCCCACATGTACAAAGAGGTTAAAGAGACTTCCACCACACAAGAGGTGGAACAAGTTATGTAAAATGATATCGGGTGGTGAATGTTAGAATGTTTTGCAATCTTTTTAGTTGTCTTACAATTATAGTATTACATCTTGGGCTTCATCCATGTTTAATATTGAAGTTAAGGTTATGGTTATCATCAAATGCTTTGTCTTTAATTATTGTTATTATTAATATTCTTTAATTTGTTATGACTTAACTTGTGCATGTTTTTATGTATGGTTTTGTTGAAGAAATTGTTAAATGGCCTCATCATCATCCAAAAGGCCTAGAAAAAGTCGTAAGGGAAAAGAAACCGTAACTGAGCCAGAAGATGCAGCCTATGTCAAATCATCTCTTGCAGAACAATTAGATCAGCGTCATTTCTTCAGTGATAGCCATCAGATGGAAAACTACGCAGCTGATTTCTACACAAGGAATATTGTCGTTCCTAAAATAATGAATTTTGAATCATTTGCCGGTTCGAACTTATATTTTCAACATCATCTTCTATTTCAAGGAGTGGTTGAATTTCTTACATTGCAGGGAACCTTCTATTCAAATTTGATCAAAGTTTTCTATTCAAATCTAAAGATTTCTGCAAATGGATATTTGCTCAGAGAGGTCAACAAAAGAAGAATTAGATTGAAACCTGCTGATTGGTTGAATCTTGCTAATTTGAAGTATGACGGTCAAAAATTGTGTTATTCAACTATCCCAGACGACTTTTCCTATGATCGAGAGATGGCATTAGGTACTATGGTTAGACCAGAAATGCAGGGTGAACGTGTTAAAACAGTTGGATCTTTGAATATTAATGATAGACTTATGCATTATGTTATTGTGCACAAGTTGACTCCACGACTTGGAAATTTTGCAAGGTTATTGCAGGAGGATATCTTTATGATATGGGTGCTTAAAAATAATATAACTATCAATTGGCTTCATCACATCATGCAACATATGCTTAAATACAAGGCCGGTGACACATCCCTTCCGTACGTTGTCATTATCACCCAAATCATGCAATATTGTGGAGTACATGTTGATGCCGATGCCATCACTCATATTGGGACCAAACATCATTTTTCAATTAATTCTTTGAAGAGGCTGAATATTGTTAATGTTAACGGTGTTTGGCAACACGATGTCGGTGATGATGAAGAAGAAGAGCAACCACACAATCATGACAACCCTATGCAACCTCCTCCACATCTTTCAAATCCTAATATCATGACTCAAATGTGGGAGGGGGTACAAGACTTGCAACATAGAATGCAGGGTATGGAACAAATGCAGGTGCGGGTTCAACATATTGAAGATAACTTGGCAAACCTATCTCTCGACATGAACCGACAATTTGCTCACCTGAATCAAAATGTTAACTTAATTTTTCACCATTTAGATGATTAAGTTGCTTACTATTCCGTCTGTGTATTACATGACTTTTTTTCCTGTACTTGACTTATGTGATTGATTTCTTACATTACCTATTGTACTTGCTTTCACATCAGTTTTCATACTTTTATTCATTGTCAACTTAATGAACTACAAATCAGATGGATTCACGAATAATTGATGAATTGGAACAAGTAATTACTCAAAGAACAAGACTATATGCATGATTTTAATTATCGCTGTATTCAAAATTAATAAATCTTACTTCCATAACAAATAAATTCGTACTACTTGGAACTAATAAATTATATTACAAACAAATACTAAATTTTAAAATAAATCCATTTTACTAAATTACAATTTAATTACTATTTAAAAATTATTTTTAATAATTATTTTTAATTTTTTACTCTTAATAAACATTTTTACAATTAAATATAACATCATCAAATATCATTTTATATTACTTTAATACCTAGGGGCAATTTGGTAATCTTTAATTTCTACCAATTACACAAATTTTTAAAAATTGTCACATCAATCAAATCCTTCACTAATTCTCACAAACTTTACCTCTAAATCTACTCTCAATTACCTCCAAATCTATTCAAATAAATACAAAAAAAATTACCCTCAAATCCACTCAATCACTCTCCCCGAAATCATCTCCCCCAATCACCCCAAGTGAACACACCCTTAAAGATATTATTTTACTTTCAATATAAATATTAAAACATACTATACAAAATTAACATGATATATCTCTCATTATTATGTGATATTAAGAACTAAAATTTATAACTTTTTTATTTGAGTGAGTGTTTTATATGTGAAAAAGTTTATGTATAAATTTCTCTATAATATAATGTGTTAAACTTGTTTAATCAATTTTGTTTTATATATAAAGAAAAGACTTAATATTATTGGTGGTCCCTATTTTCGTTAAGTTTGTTCAATGTAATTCTTTATATTGTAATTTATGTTCAATTTGGTTATTTTCGCTGTTTAAATTGCTAACGGTGTAGATTTCACTTAAAAAAAATGGAATGACTTGTCACGCATCTCGCCACATCATTACTATCTTCTCCAAATCAGAAACCATAATTTTCCTTCCATCAACACGTCGTCGTGCATCACACTTAGGCCATCATCTTCTCCATGTCGTCGAACCACCACGAGCTTCGCCGTTAGCAACCGCACAAGCCACCACAAATCAACCAAGAAACCCAATCTGCAAAAGAAACATTTCGCTACAACGAATCAGACCCAAACCGCGAGCCCAAATAACTATGCACCATGAGAACCACCATCAACATTTCACCATCTTGATCTTTTCCCCAACTTCACGAGAATTTGCGAAGTGAAACCTAAAAAATCAGAAAACCATTGAACCTGCAGAAAACCCAAAAATCACATAACCCAAATCACAAAAACCCAATTCACGATGAACCCCCAATGCCCGAAATTGTGACTCTTCCGTGAAAACCTGTAAAATCCCAAATCGCACCACCATTGAACTTGTTCAACCTCCATTGTTGATGCAAAACCATCTGTAAGGAACGAAACTCCCATATCGTTTTCCATTAAATCATAGAAACCTACAAAAATTAGGGTTTTTGATTTGAGAAATATGATGATGATGTGAGGAGATGATTATGCAAGTCAACCACTGTGAGCATTATTATGTGACAACTCATTCCTAGTGGCTGACCTGGATATTATGTCGTTAACGATTTAAATGTCATAAAAATAAAGACCAACAATAATATTAAGCCTAAAGAAAACTTTCTTAGATTTATCGAAATGAAATTTTACTACATAAAATTAGCACCACTCTCAATCTAATACATTAAAAGAATGAGTTAATAAATTTTTACCTATATTCTATTTTTCTTTCTTATTTCAAGACTCACACATGTCCCAATAAAACTCCAATACATAAAATACACACAATGATAACACTGTGGTTCGAATATCGTTACTTTGAATATTATTATAATTTATTTTAAAATAACATTTTACTTATCTTAGACGGCTTTTAAAAAACTAAATAATTAATGTTTGAAATTAATTTATTTACACGTGTTAAAATATTCAGTTCCTTCCTTTCCAATTATGCAATGGGTTTACCCTCTAAAGTTGGGCTTTTACAACGTTCTATGATGCTATTCTCATCCACAATTTTTGCCTTTTCAACTCTCACTTCTACCACAAATTAGCAAATTACTATTTTACTCTCCCTTAAGATTGAAAACAAATTTCGATTTTCATTGTCTCTTAAAACAATACACACTAAAAATGTATGTCCATTGCGTATCAATTTTTTTAACACAACAAAAGCACATTCCCATTTTGGATTTTTCACATAAAAAATGTTCATCTTGTGTTAAAGAGTACATCTTCCATAAAAAGAAAAAACAAATTTTAGTTGTAAATGTATATAAAGAGAATTTATTTAGGTCTCCATCACGAGTATTTTTGAAAAGAAAAAATAAAAATAAAAATTCGGGTGAAAACAGAAGAGGCCCATTGTCTTAAATCCGAGTCCATGTTTTTAGTTCAGGCCTGGTTCACCATGAGAGGTTCTTTTGAATCCAGAAATATTATGAGGATTATACCATTATACGGAGAAAGCTTTGCCCGTCGCTCGCCACCGGCCGAGTCCGCGAGACTGCCGACCGAGTCCCCGCCACCACTTCCAGAGTTCAAACAGAGTGGAGTCCCACGGTTCTCAAGTGGTGGAGGAAGCTCCGGATGGTGAAAAAGGGTAAAATGAAATTTGAATTTTATGGGAGTACAGTAAGAAAGAACGGAGGTGCGGTAAGAAACAGCCCGGTGATCACTTGTCCAAAGAGGCCCAAAGCAAAACGCATGGGTACTCTTCGTTCACACAGTGGTGGTGGAACTGAATGGAACGAGCATGGCAAAAATCACAGAACAATCTGAAATGGCGAAGCGCGGAACCTCTGATTCCGAATCCGACAACGCTTCGGTTTCAGGGTCAGAGTCCGAGGAGGCGCACGCGATGGATAATGGGAAGAAGGGTGTGACGGAATACGAGAAACAGAGGCTGTCGAGAATCGCAGAGAACAGAGCCAGGTTGGAGGCTCTGGGCTTGCCCAAAATGGCTCTCTCCTTGAAAAGTTCTCATCTTCGGACCGCTAAGAAGGGAAAAGAGCAGAAGGTTAAAGAAGACGATGATGAAGAGTATTTACCCGAAGACGAGGGAGGACCCGGTTCAAGTTCTTCAAGTGAACATGATGAAGACCGTAAAGATGAAGACTTTGCAACTAAAAATTCTTCTGGGTCACGGAAAAGGAAGGTGGGTCTTCATTTTTTTTTATATATATAAATGCTGTTTTTCAGATATTATTTTGTTTAGTTATTCTAGAGTGTAGTTGTAGAAGTGAGTGTGTTTTAGGAATGTGTCAATTTTCTATTAAGTTTAAACATTAAGGCAAATTTACATGTTGCGAATAAGTTGTGTAACCATTGGAGTAGCAACACAAGTTGGCAGTTGGCACTATGAGAATGTATTCTTTGATGATTACAATAGGAGTGCTAGTAATACATGATTCTAACACATTCTCTACTATTGGTTAATAGTTATTTGAAACTGCCAAATACATAGAAGAGCTCATTAAATTATAGACGAGAACTTGATAATGTAGTGATTTCTTATAATTTGGTCATTAACAAAAAATGTATCCCAATGAGTGTGTTTCTTGCTTTTCTATAAATAATGTTAGAAAACACCTTAGAGTGTTGTGATTTTAATGAAATTTGGTTATTGGGATTTTTTTTCCCCTAGTTTATTCCTTTGCAAAACTGAGTTGTTTTTGTTTAAAAAGATTTTTTTTGGTATTTTGATGTTGCCATTGAATGGTTTGATATGAACGAAAAGGTTTTTCGCACTGTGGGTTTTAGTAGTTATTGACTTATTGTGCTAGACCCTTGTCTTCTAATTTGAAAATTATTTTGACCTTTACAATTTCAATTCTTTTGCCTAATACCATCTTCAGGTGAAGAACAAAGGTTTGGAAAAGAAAGCCGGAGTCTCTGGGAAGAAGGATGTTGGTAATTCAGAGTACATTGATTATGATGATGATGATGAAGCTTTGAGGCAGGTAGTTTTAATGTTTACATTGTGCTGGTTTTGTTTGATTTACATCCTGATCATGTTGCTATGATGCTGTGTTGCATAATGCTATGAATAGAAGCATCTTAACTTTATGATGTGTGTGAATAATAGGCAATTGCTCTTTCCTTGCAAAACTCTGTCGAAGGTTCATATTTACCTGACCAGAATGTATTCAAGCTTAAGAAGACCGAGAAAAAGGGAAACAATCAAACTCAAGAAGATAAAGGAAGAAAGAAGAACAAAAAATCGGTTTGTATTGAATTCACTATTCAAATTATCTTTTTCCTTGTCTATAATTACTTTGTTTGTATTAAATCTTCTTTTGATTTTTGCTCTTTAACTGTTTTAACATGAACAGTTTGCAAGTCGGCTGCAACTAACAGAGGATGAGCTCATTGTACACTTCTTCCAGCTTGATGGTAATTTGATAATATCTGTAAGCTGTTATTTTTTGTATACTAATGACCAAGAATAACGGTTAGAGATCAATTGGGAAAGTCATGCTTATGGACTTCTTTAATCAAGAAGTCAGTAACCTGAAAAATACACCAGACCCACTCCTCTGAATAACCTCTTCTTATTCAATGAAATCAAGAGTACAAATGTAGTGTAAACACCCCTGAGGAAGCCCGATCTCCCTCCACTTGACTAAGTTCCAGTAAACTCACAAAATACAAATTGAATGCCCTCGCCCTTTACAACTAACTTCCTTATTTATACTCCCCTTTCCCTCTAACTAATTTCTAACAGAAACTCTCTGCTTCCCGCCTTTATTTTTCCACACATATACTTTTGTTCCCCTATCAATACCCCCCTCCATCTCAGCAACCTTGTCCTCAAGGTTGGAAGCGTGAAGCTTGATCTCATGACTCCTCTTCATCATCGTGTTATCATATGAAGAGAGCCCACTAACTACTGTCCTCCAATTCTGGTCTGGAGGCTTGGGTGGTGGTCAATATGAGAGAATTATTGACTCCTTCTGTTCCATTAATAAGAACTGCTCCTTTTCCAAGATTCCCCTAGACCTCTTACCTTATGGAACCCAAGTATTACACTTTGCTTCTGAAATTGGCTGCACTGCATCCAGTCCTGAAGTTTCTTTCCTACCATCTTTGCCTTTCACCACTGTGAGTAATATAAGATGGCCAGTTAATGAAAGCAACCTGGAAATTCCTTTGTGGCCAATGCTAGAAGCTAGATCTACAGGTTTTATAACCTTAGTAATTTCAAAAAATGGACTTGTAACAGCCCTAGTGGATGCACCCCTGGACACCCAGACCACAACTGGGTCACTTCCTGACAACACTGCTTTAACCCTAGGCCTCAACAATTCTTCTCCTTTCTTCACTGTTTTGACATACCCACCACAACCTACCACTCTATCTTCACTAAAAACAATAGCTTTACTGGAAAATGGGCTGTTACTGGGCCTAATAATGCCCAAGCCCAACATCTCTTGGACCTGCTTCTCTATTTCAGCCTTCAATAAGTGGGGATACTTATAGGGTCTCACGTTCACTTGTTCAGTGCCTTCTTTAATGGTTATCTGGTGGTCCACTCTTCTGACAGGAGGAAATCCTTGTGGCACCTCAAACACCTTCTCAAACTCCCCCAAAATCTTCTCCAGATTCTCCTCTTGCATGGGGGTTAATCCTTCTGCCCCTGGGTTTTCCGCTGCTGTTTCAGATTGATGCAGACCCCACACCACCGCCAAAGTCTCAATCCTTGTCTCCTTCTGCAACGCCTCCTCGGGAGTGATGACTTTCATCATAGATTTGCTATCACCCTTTATCACTACCTCTGTTTCTGTTGGCCCATATTTCATGGTCATTTGCTTCCAATCCACCTTAATTTGCCCCAACTTGGCCAGCCACTCTACTCCCATCACGACATCGACTTCCCCCAGTTCAAAGAGAAAAAATCCTCTTTAATCTCTGCTCCCTCTAGTGTTAAAGAAATCCCCATGCAACGGTCCCGCGTTTCCTTTCTCTGGTCGTCCCCCAGGCAAACGCGATATGGTGGCGCCTCCTCCCTCTCTAAACCCAACTCCTCCGCTAGCCTCATCGAGATGAAGTTGTGGCTCGCCCTGCTGTCTATTAGCACGACGATCCTCCGATCTCGAATCCAACCCGACAATTTCATGGTGTTGGATTGTGTTATTCCCTCAGCTAAATACACCGACAATTCCATGCACTGCTATTCCGCCTCCTCTTCTGCCTCCACCACTTCTTCTTTGTCATCGTCATCTGCCTCCATAATCATCACCTTGAAACTCCTCTCTGTGCAACGATGCCCGGGGCTATAAGAACCCCCACAGTGAAAATAGTGGCCCTCCTCTCGCCTCTTGAGATATTCCGAATATGGTAGAGTTCGCACTCCGCGACTCGGGCCACCTCCGCCTGTATTGCTTTCTACCTTTGAACCGGCGATCCTGGTCGTCACTTCTTTCTTTGGACTGAGACCTCCGCCGCTACTCCCTTGCCCCTCCGATGACCCGCGATAGGTCTTCGTTCGCGCTACCGTGCCCGCATTGGCCGCATACTTCCCCCACGTCGATCCTCCTTTCATCGTCCCACCACCGCCAGACATCCTCGCCACTAATCCCGATTGCTCCACGTCCCGTGCCCTTTCCATCACGGTTAACAAATCGCGTGGATCGTAAGGTCTAACGAGATCCCTTAGTCCTTCTTGTAATCCAGCGAAGAAATACCCAAGAAGTTCCTCCGTCACGCCCGCTGCCTGAGCCACCAGGACTTCGAATTCCTGTACATATTCTTCCACCGCTCCTCTCTGTCGCACTGCCACTAATTTTTCAAAGATTGTTCCCCGATGTCTACCTCCAAACCTCTTGACCATCGCCTCCGTCAATGTCGCCCAGGTAGGATTCTTAACCTTCTTCCGCCAAAAGTGAAACCAATAATTCGCTCCCCCTTCCATACAAATGTACACTAGCTTCATCTTCTCCCTTTCTGTCACATTTTGTAATTCGAAGAACTTCTCTGCCCTAGCAATCCATCCCGTCAGATCGATCCCTTCGAAAGTGGGTAATTCCACTCTCTTCATCCAACTCTTTTGAACGTCGCGTTCTTCCTCGGATTCATCCTCCTCCGTATCCCTACCTATACGACCTCCATTAACAGAATGACTGCCTTCAGAACTCCTCACCTGGTTCCCTCTTCTCCCTCGGTCACGATTCACGTTTCGAGCCATTCCCCTCATCTCTGCTCGAATTTCCTCGAACGTCGTTTCCATGGCATCGAATGTACCCTCTAATGCACTCACCCTGTTCTCGTCTCTCCTTCGATTTAGATCCGGCAGGTCAGACCAATATTGATGGACTTCTTTAATCAAGAAGTCAGTAACCCGAAAAATACACACAAAATAGACCCACTCCTCTGAATAACCTCTTCTTATTCAATGAAATCAAGAGTACAAATGTAGTGTAAACACCCCTAAGGAAGCCCGATCTCCCTCCACTGGACTAAGTTCCAGTAAACTCACAAAAATACAAATTGAATGCCCCTGCCCTTTACAACTAACTTCCTTATTTATACTCCCCTTTCCCTCTAACTAATTTCTAACAGAAACTCTCTGCTTCCCGCCTTTATTTTCCCTCATATACTTTTATTCCCCTTTCACATGCTTATTATATATGAGATCTATTATTCATCATAGAGGAACTGTGATAGGATATAAGGTAATGGGTTTAGGATAGAAGGAAGAGGAAATGAGAGGGCGGTTAGGAGGGAAGAGTTGTTTGACAGTTGGTTAGTTAGTGGGAAGGGGAAGGGAGATTTTATAAACAGTGTGTGTGTGTGCTGTACAGGGGGTATGAGTCATTTTTGTACATTTGGGTATAGACTGGATATTTGTTCTAGTGGAGGGAGAGAGGCTTCCTTGGGGGGCTGATTTTTTGTACTTTGTTTCACTCATACATCAATAATATACATACTGTTTTGTGTCTTTTCGTGTGTGCTTGAGAGTTGAGGAGTGTTGTTTGGCTTCTTGACAAAAGAAACCTAACAAATTGTATGTTTTATATCATGCTGTAATATCCCAAAAATACAGCAACATACTATATAGTAGAATGATTACAATTAATAATATTTCAGTTCAGTCCTACACTAAAAGAACGCACGTTCATGGCCGAACGGCCTTACAGAAAGGGTTACAATACCCAACCAATACATAAGTACGAGTCTGACCGAACGTTTTAACAAAAGTCAAATACCGAACGGTCATACATACAAATATTAGAAAGTGGCGAAAGACCACCTCATTACAAAAAGAACTATTCTACTGACCGAACGTTCTACTGTTCAGTCTTAACTTCAACATCGACCAAATTTTCTTCTTCCAGTGTATCTTTCAATAGCGCGTCCCCTTCTGCTCACATCCACACGGATGATCATTGCAACGACAAGACGGACGTACAAGACGAGACAACACAAGAAAAACACAGGGTAAGCTTATGTAATTTAATTCATACATACACATCCATTTCAACAATCCAACACACAAGATAAATTTCATCATACGAATCATACAAAGCCTATCACTAGACTGACTGTCCGGACTGTATGAAATCTGTGTAGCTACAGGCGTTCGTGCACCCGGGTGATGTAGTAACTGGGATGCCCTCAACAGCTGCCACCCGAGGTTAGCCCTATCTGTCCAAAGTACCCCTAAGGACTAGGACCTCCTGCTGTTCCCACACATGACCTACCCTCCTCTATGTGAAGATGAGCACTCATGGAACATCAGGATGAACAGCCAGCTTAGCATACCCACAGTCATACTTTACCAATTCCAATATTCATACATGAGTCGTTCCTCCCCGGAACGCTCGTCCATAAACCACAACATTTCCATCTCACATTTTCTTCATCTTTCACTAATACATATCTCATTTAATCATCTCATTCAAAGATTCATGAGGATTACAAATAACGAACGTTCAACCCGAACTTAAAGCTGGGCCAAACACATAGAGCGAGACTGAGAGATCTTCAAATTTGAGAACGGATTACGACCAAGGGTTGACATCGGGTTTTGAGGAAGATAGCGAGCACAACAATATATTCCAAGAAACGAATGGAACGAACGTCAATTTCAACGTTGAACCAATTAGATGAACCGACTCTTGAGAACTTTATCCGAACATCAAAAGACCAGACCAAGAACGAGGACTCCAGAGTGAAACCAATGAATACGCATTTCAAGGCACAAAAATAATATTTAGAATTTGTCTCATATGAAGAAACCGAACGCTTGTGAATACTGAATTTAGTTGAGTTTAGTATCAAGAATCCAAGTGACAGTCAAAGACTAGACACTATAGTGAGCGAACCCTAGAGGGCTTGAACGAACGCTCATATAAGGAAATTTAGCTTAAGGAGATGGAACGAGTGCCAGGTGTGAGACCAAACACTTACTTAGGACGAACACTTGGTATAAGACCAGGTGCTACTAACGGATATAAAAGCAGCTGGATAATTATGCCAAGATACTATTGAAGTATTATTTAAGAATAACTAAAATATTTCATAGCAGAATATCAAGACAGAACTATGCTTGGCTGAACGCTCAAGCACAGAAGTTTGAAGTGTAGACGATCGTCCTCAACTAGGATTCTTCCCAAATGAAAGAATCCACTACTAACCAATTTCACTATAAAATCGAACGGTTAAGGACCGTTCAGTAACGAACGTTATTTTCTTAGGGAAATTTCTTATCAGAATCAACATTATTCAAATTCAGTTCTTAACATATAGTTTCACAACTTTATACATTCATACCATAATCAATGTTTCATATCTCATGCCACCAAATCATAGAATTTTCATACATTTCATGCATCATAACATAGCACAATCATTTTTCATATCAAATCAAGTCAACGAACGTTCATGCAACACATAGTCATATAAATTAAATTAATAAGCTTCCCTTACCTATTAAGATAGCCGAACGTTCACAGATACAGACTGGGGTTCTCCTTCTAACAGAAGCCTTAACGTTCTACAGCACGTTCTAAGAGCTATAACCAACATACAAACCAGAAAAATACTCAGAATGATAGGATCAACTCATGCAACCAGGACTCTGGGTTTGCATGTTACAGAAAACGCACGAATGGAGGAAAGATGAACTTACCAGTTCAGAGTCCTAAACTGATCGGTTCAAACGATCGTCCTCTACGCCGAAAGAGTAGAACTGGTGCCTGAGGGTTGATCGGAGAAGAGAAGAGGTGAGAATTTGTAGAGAGAAGGGAAAGCGTTTTAGAGAGAAGGAGGAGAAAAATGAAAATTTCAGAGTTTGGGAAGAGGGTGCATGCAGAAGAGAGTGGGACGGAAGTTTCAGAAAAATCTTTTTCTTCCCACGTCAAAACGAGCGTCCTCTCCTCTGCTGACACCTGCATTCCACTAACTGATTTCTGATCCTCGTTGCTTGACATCTGGCGTCCGTTTCAGAGGGGTTTTTAAGTGCGTTTTAAATGGTACAGACAGGAGGGGTTTGGGTGTGTTTAACGAGGCCTGACACATGCCCATATTAAAAAGTGCACTTGTTGAGATGATCAGAATTATGTGTAAGCCAAGCCATTCTGATCGCTTTAATTAAATGGGAAACAATTGTTTATTATTATTATTGATGAAGATCATATATTGATCAGAGATATATTCAAACTATAGTATATAAATCATTGTTAACCTCATTCTACAAGCCAGTTTTGTAAGATTGAATTAGACGTAGAAGTTCATTTTCTAAGATGGTATCAAAGTTTATCCTAACTAACAAGGTTTGTTAAACCTATTGTGTCACCCATTATTGAGTTTCAATCAAATCACCCTCAAATTTCTACTTCTACGCTCTAGATGCACACTTTTTGTCTTGATAGTGTGTTGGAAATGTCATCAACTAGATATTTGATCAAATTATATAATATATAAATGAGTGCAAATTTCATCTTCTTAAGTAGTTTTGTAAGGATAAGTTAGGTTTAAAATTTATTTTGTAAGAGTCACTTTCAACTTCTTGGACATTTAGAAAAAAATAACTATTACTTTTACTAAGTTGATGTAATGGTCCGAGAAGCCACATTCTTGCTCATATAATGCTGTAATTGATTGTTGTTTTATAAGCTATCTGTATGACTTTGCACTATTAATTTGACTTTATGGGACTATTATCTCAGTGTGTAACTTCTTGCATATGTGGTGTTTGAAGTATGAAAGATTTAGCATCAGTATAGATAGTTTTAAAATTCTGTTTTGCGGTTAGTGAGGTAAATTTAATCCAATATTCTCCCCTTTTCATTTTAAGTAAACACAATATACATAGTTTTAGCCATTATTTATTTCAGGTTTTTGTGAATTTTGTTAATGTACCGGTGAACAAAGAAGCTTTTTTCCCATCTATTTCTTTGCTTCTTTTATTTCATCCACATACTTATTGACAAGGGAAGTTGTTTGGTGGCATGCAGAAGCTGGAAAAGGAACTTTAAATGTAAGGGATATACAAAAGGCAGCTACTGCGCATGATTTTTTATGGACAGACAAAGAGTTAGTTGATATGATCCGCTGCTTCGATAGTGATGGAGATGGAAAGGTAAGGAACACAAGTTCTTTCAGTGATTTTGTTATGTTATTTTGGCTGGAGATCAAGAACATTGAATAATCACAAGGCTTTATAACAATTAATAAGGGGGGGGGGGGGGGTTGAATTGATTGATAGAAAAATTCTTTATAATTTCAAAGAAAGAAAAACTTTTGCATTAAAAACTGTTGATATAAAACATAATTGAATGCAATGATTAATGGACTTCAACAACACTAGAAATTGAAGATGAACAAAAAGAGATTTTAAAAGAACCACTAAAGAAATTTGTAGACTAGTTTGATTATGTTAGGTTTCTAGATAGAGGAAACCACGAAAACCACCGCAAACACCTAAACTAACTGAATAGATATCGAATTATTGATTCTAGGCAACAAGTACAGCATGAATGCATCCAAGGGACAATGTTTCCTTCACACAGGATGGCAATGATCCTGTCAACAGTTCTCCAAACATCCAAAAACGTCCCTGCATACAAAGAACCTCCAACTATATATAGAAAGTCTCACTCAACCTAACAACTCAACTAACAACTACTTTTTAATATGTTTCCTCCTAACATACACATTACATATCCTATCATTAGGCACAACTGCAGAAACAACCTTGTCCTCAAGGTTGAAGTCTAGAAACTGGTCCTTAATTGTTGCAATAAATTCCCACATGGTTGCCTCAAGGCTTCCTTTCTGCCCTTGGATTAACACTTGTTGCAAGACTTCATCTCCCATCCCCAAATTCATCAAACTTGGGGAAGATTCATCAGCTTTGGTGGCCTTCTTCCCATCACGTCTTCCAAACAGCTTGGTAGGTAGAAGCAGACACTTCACTTTTGTAGGATCGTCATGATAGACCTGAAGATCAATAAGAACCCCTGCAATTGCACCAACATCCATTAGAAGTTTTTTCCTCAAAGTAACTTGTGGTTGAGAAGGATTATCTCCATATGTTATATGGAATCCAGCCTGGAAAGAATATTTCTCAAAACAACTTGATCATCCTCTGATGTTGAAACCTCTAAATCGGAATACTCAAACCCTGCACAGCAATCCCATATTTCTCCTACCAGAACTCTTGTGTCTGCTTCTAACGCATCAGACACCTTTGTGAGAAATAAAGAAGATTGGGAGAAAATATCCCTCGTGTCTTTTGCATACACATAGGGTAGTTTATTTATAATGTAAGATATGGGCCAATGCCCTTAATACAGAATGGGCCAAGCCCAATTAACAGAAACACACATCTTAACATCTAACACCCCCCTTCAAGCTGGAGTATATAAATCATATGTTCCAAGCTTGTTACAAAGATAATCAATTCTAGGTCCTCGTAAGGACTTAGTGAATATGTCTGCCAACTGGTTGCTTGAGTTAACGAACTCAGTCTTGATATCTCCGGATATGATTTTTTCTCGAATAAAATGACAATCAACTTCAATGTGCTTGGTTCTCTCATGGAAGACAGAGTTAGAGCTAATATGGAGAGCAGCTTGATTATCACATATAAGTGTCATGTGAGTGACATCTCCAAATTTCAATTCACTAAGTAATTGTTTAAGCCACACAAGCTCGCAAGTAGCTCATGCCATAGCTCTATATTCTGCTTCTGCGCTGGACCTTGCCACAACACTTTGCTTCTTACTTTTCCAAGATATCAGGTTGCTACCAATAGAGACACAATATCCAGAAGTAGACCTCCTATCAGAAGGGGAACCAGCCCAATAAGCATCTGAATAGCAAACGATTTTTGTATCGTTGTTAGGACCATATAGCAAACCTTTTCCAGGTGATCCTTTAATATACTTCAGTATGCGAACAATTGCATCCCAATGGTCTTCACATGGGGAGTTTAGGAATTGACTCACCACGTTAACTGCGAAGGAAATATCAGGACGTGTAACAGTAAGTAGTTTAATTTACCAACTAATCTTCTGTACCGTTCAGGATCTGAGAAAGGCTCCCCCTGATTTGGTAGGAGTTTGTTGTTAGGATCCATAGGTGTCTCAACAGATTTAGAGTTCATTAACCCTATTTCCTCCAAGATTTCTAACGCATACTTCCTCTGAGATATGACAATACCGGTGTTGGATTGTGCTACTTCAATACCTAAAAAGTACCGAAGTTTGCCAAGATCATTGGTTTGAAAATGATGAGAAAGGTGTTGTTTCATCTTAGAGATGCCAATATAGTCGCTTCCTGTGAGAACAATATCATCGACATACACTATTAAGTAGATACATCCAGCACTTGAGTGGCGATAGAACACTGAATGATCCGCTTCACTGCGAGACATACCAAATTGTTGAACAACACAGCTGAATTTACCAAACCAGGCCCGAGGAGACTGTTTTAGGCCATATAAGGATTTGCGAAGACAACATACCAATCTAGATGACTCCCCCTGAGCAACAAAGCCAGGCGATTGCTCCATATAATTTTCTTCATGCAAATCACCATTAAGGAAAGCATTTTTGACATCAAGTTGGTAAAGAGGCCATTGTCGAAGAGCGGCCATGGCAATGAATAGGCGAACAAAGGTCATTTTTGCCACTGGAGAAAAAGTATCACCATAATCCAAACCAAAAATCTGTGTGTAGCCTTTGGCAACAAGTCAAGCTTTCAGACGATCAATTGTGCCATCAGGGCCAACCTTGATAGCATACACCCACCTGCAACCAACAACAGACTTTCCAGATGGTAATTAGACAAGCTCCTAAGTTCCACTTTTCTGTAAAGCACTTAATTCATCCAGCATAGCTTGACGCCAGCGAGGATGAGTTAAGGCATCACCCACAGACTTGGGAATTGCCACAGAAGAAATGGAGGAGAGACATGTGTAAAAAAATGGAGATAATCTGTGGTAACTAAGAACAATATAATGGGGGGAAGGGTTATGGGTAAAGCGTATACCTTTACGGAGGGCAATAGGCAGGTCAGACTCATTTGCTGGAGCCGGAGGAGACACAGGAGGCGGCACTGGAAATGAGTCATGAGGGAGACAATTGCGGCGACTATAAACCTGAAGGGGTGGTGGTGAAGGACGATCCTGTGGTGAATGAGAGTCTAAAGAAGGAGGAGACAAAATGGGTGGAGCATCACCAGGAGGATCACAAAAAATAGGAATATCAACAGTAGCAGGTGGAGGTACAAAACTAGAAGATAGATGTGAAAAGTAAAAAGAAGATTCATCAAAAGTGACATCAGCAGAGATAAAATGACGATTGAGGGAAGGGGAAAAACACTTATAGCCCTTTTGTGACCGTGGAAATCCTAAGAAGACACATTTGTGAGACACTACGAGGAAAGGAACTACGAGTATGCTTTCCTAACTAACAAGACTCACACGACAAACTTGATAATTTTGACAACCTCGGGACAAGTTGTTGCAGTTTGGCAAGACTAGGATGACCTAACTGAGCATGAAGAAGGGATGGTGACTCCATGATTATGCCAACATGTGGAGAAGGGCGGAGATGGTATAGGCCATGAGACTCACATCCTGTGCCAATCATGTGTTTCGAACTCCGGTCCTGCAACCAAACAGAATCTTTAGTAAATGAAATAACACAATTAAGGGTACGAGTTAGACGACTTATGGACAATAAGTTGAAGGGAGACCCAGGGACATAAAGTACATGATCAAAGGATATGGACGGAAAAATATGAACAGTACCAACACCATGAGATGAGATTCTAGACCCATCAGCCATTGTTACCGAGGGTAAATTATCCGGACATGACAAGGAAGAAAACAAGGACTTGTTACCAGTGATATGATCGGTGGCGCCTGAGTCAAGGACCCAAGGTCCGAGGGAGTGAAAGTGAGTCAGACCAACAAAAGGTGTACCTGTACGTACAACAGATGCAGATGTAGTGGAACTAGAGTGCTGACGATCCTCATACCATCTGAGAAATTCGTTAAAGATTGCAAGTTTTTCTACGGTATTAGATGAAGTAGGATGGTCTGCAGACGGTGATCGGGGAGGTGGATCAGAATTAGCCATTGCTACAGGTCGAGGAGGACACCCATGAAGCGCATAACATCTATCAATTTTGTGGCCTAACTTGCCACAGTGGTCACATTTTGGACGTCCTTTACTTGGCTTGCAAGACCGAATTCGATCATCACGTTGGGCAGCCATAACTGAGGAATCATCAGTACGAGGAGATGTCTCAGTGACTGGTTTGCTCGGTATACGCAAAAGAGTAGAACAAGTAGAAGTAAAGTTGGGTATGACAGGAGAACCCAAAATCTGATCACGAACATGAGAGACATCATCAGAGAGTCCGTATAATGCCAACAACATGAAGAACTTTGATCGTTGTTCCAGTTCTTCAGCAGGAGTGGAAGCAGGAGGTAATATATCACTAAAATCATGAAGAAGGGCATGAATTTTACCCAAATATTCTGCCATGGGACCATGATTGCGCGGACCAATAACAGTTAATAGGTCCTGACAAACACCATAAAGACGCTGAGTGTCATTTGTGTATAACAACTTCGCTTGTGCCCATACTTCTGAACATGTTTCATATGATCGAAACATTTGTTTCAGTGCGGAGTGAATGGTGGACTTTATAATAATGCATAACTGAGCATCAATTTTCATCCAGCGGGAAGTGTCATCTGTGGTAGCAGTAGTCACATTTTGAGTAAGGTGATCTAAGTACCCCTGACTCTTCAACCAAAGTTTGATGTCGGACGCCCATGTTGCATAATTTGTGCCATCTAACTTGTCAATGGACAAGTGTACATTCACATAATTGGTGTATATTGAGGGATCAGAAGATGAGCCACCAACAGAGGTGTTTGTAGACGAGGAAGACGCCATGGAGAGGGAGAAACTCTAAAAGTCCAAAGTGCTCTGATTGACGCAACGACCACAGATCCAGAAAGAGGACGAGGAGGAGATCACGACGGTTCTGATCGGCGGCAGAACTCTCCGACGACGTGCCGGCCGTTCGCCGCGATCTTTGTACCACGGTGGTCGCCCTGCCGAGACGATTCCAATGGTGTGGTCGTCAGTCGATTCTTGAACTTCGGCGACGGTGGCGGCGGCGACGACGGCAACAACGGCGGTGATGTGTGCCGGAGACCGTGGAGTTGGCTGGAACTAATCCTATGCTCTAGATACCATGTGAGAAATAGAGAAGATTCGGAGAAAATATCCCTTGTGTCTTTTGCATACACATAGGGTAGTTTATTTATAATGTAAGATATGGGCCAATGCCCTTAATACAAAATGGGTTGAGCCCAATTAACAGAAACACACATCTTAACATCTAACAACCTTCATGAACTGCAAAACAAAATTATTCCACGTTTTTGTGCATATAGCCAATTCTTTCCACACGGTCTTGGCTGGGTCCTTTTGATTTACCACAGCCATCTTGTATCTCTCACCCAAACATTTTTATCTGGAACATTGCCAACAGCCTGGTCACTCTCTAAATAAATACATATAGTGTCAAATGTATACACCAATTTGAGGTTCTGTTACGTACTTGAGTACGTAAACTAGCCAAATACAACCTCTCACACTCTCACAAACAAAGAACAATAGAAGATGAATGAATAAACCTCTTTTATTGATAAGAATAACTGAATTAAAGAAAACAAACAATAACTAGGAGCATGATCTCCGTCAGTTACTTGAGAGGATAACCTCCTTTACAAAACTCACAGATCAAAAACATACCTTTAACCCTAGACTCTCCCTTTATTTATACTAATTATTTCCTAAATAAAATATTTCCCTAGAATAAAATATGAATATAAAATATTTCCCTAAGATATATTCTTATTTACTATAATTATTTCCCTAGAATAAAATATGAATATAAAATATTTCCCTAAGATATATTCTTATTTACTATAATTATTTCTAAATATTTTCCGCGTATCCTAACTGTTGTCCCAGTTAGGATAGTCACTCTTCAACCAATCGGCTTTGCTTCGCCTGGTCGCTCCCCCTTGTCTACCGTTCGGCCAACTCGCTCTCCCTCTTCTACCGCTCAGCCTGGACGCTCCCCCTCGCCTACCACTCGGCCTGGTCGTTCCCCCTTGTCTACCGTTCGACCATATCTCTCCATGCCTTCCACCGTTCGGTCTGCTTGCTCCTCGCCTTCCTCTGTTCGGCTTGCTTCCCCCTGCCTCCTACCGTTCGGCTCCCGCTCTTCACCACCTTCCACCATTCGGCTACCGTTCGGCCTTTACGGTCAATACCGTTCGGCCTCACTTCCCTCCTACCTTCCTTCTCCTTCTCATATACTTTCCAAACCTTATTATTACCCCTTACCTTATACCGTAACAGGTTCACTTCCCCCCAGCTTGAAAGAATTTACAGAACATTTTTCATGTCTTCATTATTTCCTTCAAAGTGAGGAAATTCTCACCTTTCCATGTAAATGAACTTCTTTTTCCAAAATTATCCAAAGGAGAGCCATTGCTGCTCAACTCAAAATCATGCTTAGTAAAATCTTCAGCTGAGACTATGACATTGTCTTGGACAAGAAAACATGAATCCTTTTCAAAGATATTGGTGAGTGTTACAATCTCATGCCAACCCCAATCCTTTGCAGCTTTAGTAGTGGTTATGAGATTCCTTGGTGACAAATTTATCCTCCATTTTCTGGTTCACAACTGATATATGATGACTAAAAAAGCAATTCCTATCACTAGAAGTATTTCTTGAATCTGTAACCGTGAGTTTCCTCTTTAGCAAGTCCTTCCACCTAATAAAATTCTCAATTCTACTATTGAACTTTTCAATATGCCCATCGACTTCTGAGCACCACTCTCACTTCTCCCTGCAATCTACATTCAGTTAATCAAGGTAACCTGGGTTGGATTTTTCACTAAAAAATATCTAATTATAAGAAACACAATGCAAGCAAACCAAGACAAAAACTACCTCCTGAAATACACTTTAAGAAGATTTACAAGATAATGAAAACATTCAATTACCTACTCACCAAACATTGCTGCACGAATTTACAAATTGAAGTTACAAGAAGAGGAACACAAAAGGGGTATCACCTGTGCTGTAACAGATTACACAAAGAATTAACCTATAGCTTGAACAATCTCCCTATGATTCATGAGCAGTCTCTCAAGATGAACTTTTCAAAAATATTCTCTAGAAACTTTCTCACAGTAAGACTCTAATTATGAAAAGCATGTGAAAACAAATCTGATGTTGAAAGTGACAGAGTCTTCTTTTTAAAGAAATTTTGAACTAACTAAATGAAATAATCGATTATTAATAAAGATAATCAATTAATTTGCTTATTTATAAACCCAGGAAGCACTTCAGTTTGATATTAATCAATTATAATAACTAGATTTACTCAATTATTTCGGAAAGGATATGTTCTAGGAAAAACTTGAAATAATCGATTATACTTCATGATGATTGATTATATCCGAACCATATTAAACTAGTTTTATACAGATAATCGATTATTATTAAATATAATGGATTAGATGCTCTCTGTTCTGAGATAATTGATTATTCTTCATCATAATCGATTATTTCCAAACCTTGTTTAAAAATATAAGTTTTAGCTTTATATAATCAATTATATACTTAATCTAATCTATTAATTTGTTCATAAAACAGTTTCTGGTCAATATCATTTAGGAGGCAATTCAACCTTTACAAATCTTATACTACTCTAATTAACATGTTGAAAAGAAATTTGAACACGTTTAGTAAGGAAATCCTAAAAGACTTCACATCCTTGTAGTCTTATATTTTACCATTTTTTGAATACTATCACAGATATAGACTATATGTGATTTATTATTTTGATTCTTATCCAAATATGCTATTCTAACTACAAGCACTGCGTTGGTTAATCTCTTTTCCTTTTTTATCAGCATTAATCTCTTTCACTTATATTTTTTCTTATAACTTCCCAGTCTCTTTATATCTTATTAATATGAAAATTTTAGTGACTTTAATCCTTCATATAAAAATGGTGGAAGAGACTGTCTAGCAATTTATTAACACTATATTTGAATTATTATTAAATACTAAAACATAGCTGGCTTTGTTGCAGCTAAGCCTGGATGATTTCCGGAAGATTATGGTTCGTTGCAACATGATCAAAGAGTGATGAAAATCTTGATAGAACCACATGTTAGAATTAGAGATATTACATGGTGACTAGATGCACAACCATTTAGTCCTTGTGCTCTTTTTGGTACCTTTGAGGGATCGGAGCAATTACTATCACCATAAGGACTGTCAAATACATGTATGTAGTATTCCTTCTTGTATATCCCATTATCACTACTATATAATTTCTGTTGTACTATGTTGATTTCCCATTTTGTATCCTATACAACTTTCTTGAACTAAGTCTTATTTTTGGTGTAAAATCTACCTCAGCAGTCTCTAACTTGATACCTTTTCAATCTCCAAAGTGTTTTTCTTATAACTATTTTGTTTTGTTGTTTTTATATCTACTTTGGTATCTTACATTTTAGCATAAGGAAGATGCTTGTTCTCTTCTCTGGTTTTTCTAAAATCTCCATACATATACTGGTATTTTGTGTTTGGTTTCTCATTTTGTTTACATGATGCTGGTCGATTGAGAAGCAAGTATTGTTGCTTATTCTACTTTCTTATCATTTTTTCATGTGAATTTGTTTAGAAGATGTTTAACCAGTTCAACTGTGCAATATTTTCAATCTAACTTGTAGAAGTTATGACTTTTAAGAAAGTAATGAGAAATAAGATTTTAAAATTTGTTTTTCATAAACTGAGAGCATTTATTATACAAAGTTTACAAATTACTTGATGCTGTGTATCTTCTTGGAAGAAAATTCTGTGCTAATGAAGACTCTTGAGAATTTTTGGAAGAGTTTCTTAAAAGTAAGTATTATATACTGATTTAGTTGATATTGAAGGTGTTGATATTAGAAAGGATAACATTAGAAAATGAGAAAAAAAAACACACGCACACAATATATATATATATATATATATATATATATATATATATGTGTGTGTGTGTGTGTGTGTAACACACGTCCTTATTTTGTTGCGTAATAAAAACAGTTATCAAAAAAATAATTAAGCAAGAAGAAAAAATAACATATAAAGAAAAAAATACTTCAATCAGAAATCATCAAACACTTTTCCTTGTGTTGAACTGAGGAATCAACTACTCTATATGATCACTTTCTCACTCAAAATTAACAATTCAATTTTGAAAGATATGTTAATTATTTAACAAAAGAAAACTATAATAAATAAATTAAACTAATTTGAATGAATCATATATAAGATATAATTTGAGTTTTATAAAAATAAAAATATAATTTGAAAATTTGAATAAAAGTAGTGAAATATATAGGAATTATAAATATATTTTTCAAATATAAATTAGGTATCATAAATTCATTATTTTTTTATAATACTATCTTAAAAATGAAAGTAATAACTATCTTAAATATAATTTTTATAATAACTTATCCTTGTGTTGAACTAAGGAATCAACTACTCTATATGACAACTTTCTCTTTCAAAATTAACAATTCAATTTTGAAACATATGTTAATTATTTAACAAAAAAACTATAATAAATAAATTAAATTAATTTGAATGAATAATATATAAGATATAATTTGAGTTTTATAAAAATAGAAATATAATTTGAAAATTTGATTAAAAGTAGTGAAATATATAGGAACGATAAATATATTTTTCAATTATAAATTAGGTATAATAAATTCATTATTTTTTTATAATAAATATCTTAAAAATGAAATTAATAATAACTTATAATTAAATAATAGTATAAAGTATGCAGATTCATGTACCTCATTTATTTTTTACTTCCTTTCATCTGGCAATTCTATTATTTAGTCTATAATGTTGTGTAATTATATATTTATATTGAATAAACTAATTTTTTTTTATTATCTATAACTATGGGGAAAGAATGATTATAAATTCATGTTGAATAATTCTAGAACCTAAAGTTATATTTTCTTTATGGATTAAATGTTTTTGTCCCTTAACTTTCACTGAAAATTGGATTTAGTCCCTTTTTAAAACTTTGAACCAATTTAGTTCCCAAACTTTAGAAATGTATAAATTTAGTCCTTTTAATTAAATTTTGTTAACTTTATTTAATGTTTCAAACGCATTTCTCAGTTAACATTAAAGCAAAAGTGTGTCAAATGGTGTAAACAACTCAAATGCTATCATGAAACTCACTTGAAACATCAAATAAACCTAACAAAATTTAGTTAAAAGGACTAAATTCACACATTTCTAAAGTTTGGGGACTAAATTAATCCAAAATTTTGAAGAGGGACTAATTCCAATTTTCACTGAAAGTTAAGGGACCAAAAACATATTTAACCCTTTCTTTATTAATCTATATCATTAATAATATAGTTATCTCTTTTAACTATTTTTTTTTGTACTTAAATTCTTTCTATTTCATCTTTTAAGATAACTTTCCATCTTTAGCACATTTGAGCGAGTGAAATAATAATGAAAAATGAGATTGTTTGGATTTAATGGAAGTAAAAAGAGAATATATGAAAATTTGTAAATTATTTAATTGATATAATAAGTTTAAAAAATTACAAAATGATATATTTAATAAATTGACCAAATTAACTTTATTTATATAAATTAATTTTAGTTAAATATTGTAATATCTTATTTTAATAATATATAACTACTAAAAACTCAAGCATTAAAATACTTGAAATCACCTATTTGTTTGAAGGACCTTTCAATGCTTTTTACTAGTTAGCTAGTAGATCTCTTGGAGAGCGGGTTGGGTTATGTCCTGGTGATGTTGTCATTGAATTTGATGGGAAGCCTCTGGAAAGAGTAAACGAGTTAATGAT
>JAHCHA010013441.1:379194-443529 GCA_027742795.1 Vigna hirtella
TTCACTTATTTTCCACATTAACTTTTACTATTCACTATATTTTATTTCACCTAATTTTTCCACAAACTTTTTATATTATTTCTTTCACTTATTTTCCACATTAACTTTTTCTATTCATCTTTTTTTATTATATTTTATTTCATCTAAATTTTCCACCAACTTATTATATTATTTTTATTCATCAACTTTCTTCATCCTTAACTCTATAAATACCTACATTCTCTTCACTTCACACACAAAAAAAGTTACATAATATCCATCTTCTTTCTCTCACACACCAAACCTCTTCATCCTAAAACTCTACTTCATTTTTCTCTCACATTTTACTATCTCTCTATACATATAAAATCTCATACCACATTTCTACTACAAATTTATCTTCTTCACCATCAATCTACCTCTTCTCACAACTTATTACAAGCAAAGTCTTACTTCATCTTTCAAACCTTTAACAAGGTACACATTTTCTTTTCATTCTACTTATATTCATTTTGATCATTTTTTAGTTTATAAATTTATCCTATTTTCTACCACAATTTTATCCTATGCTTTTTGATATTTTTACGTCATAGATATTTCAACTCACCTCTCTTTCTTAATAAAAAAATAAAAAAATATAAAACTTTAAAAAACATGTAATAATAAATATCGGTATGAGTACTCGTGCGATCGTACGCATCAGCCTAGTACTCGTTACCCAAAATATAAAAAAAAACAAAAAAAAGCCGTATGAGTGCTCGTGCGATCGTACGCATCAGCCTAGTACTCATTACGCAAAACAATAAAAAATAAAAAAAAGCCGTATGAGTGCTCGTGCGATCGTACGCATCAGCCTAGTACTCATTACGCAAAACAATAAAAAACAAAGAAAAAGCCGTGTGAGTGCTCGTGCGATCGTACGCATCAGCCTAGTGCTCATTACGCAAAAAAAAATCTAAATATTACATCAAAAAATACCAAAAAATATAAAAATCTTCAAAAACTAAAAACATCCACATTTTCAAACAACAATCAATATTGCTAGCCAGAACTACGTGATCCTTGATTCTCCATCAAAAGTGGAGATACGTAGGAGCAAGGCCAGACCTTGTCAGGCTCACTCTCCCAAAAATCCAAATTTATCCATAATCAATTAAACAAATTTTCAAACAATTTCAAAACAAATCTCTCAAACAATTTTCTCAAGCAGTTTTTAAAAGAACTACGTACCCCTGATTTCTCACATGAGAATACGTAGGAACAAGGTCAATCCTTGTCGGGCTTCCTAAAAAATAAAAAATATTTTTTTCTTTGCATTGTCTTGTAATTTTATTTTCGGGGAATAATAATCATTTTAAAAACCACATCGACTTTGCACGTTTAATTAAAGGTACTGCCTTCAGGCAGGCGTTGTAGGGTGCTAATACCTTCCCTACACGTAACCGACTCCCGAACCAAGAATCTCATTTTCGCAGACCATGCTTTATCATTTTATGGTTTTTTCGTAGTTTTCCAGAATAAACTATGGTGGCGACTCCAAATCTCTTTTTTCAAAATCTTGTCTTTTTTTCGGATCGTCGTCCCGTCGCGATTTTTCCCGGTTGCGACACATACTAGAATGGATCATCCGAATATATGTATTGATATTGGACACTAGCGAGTTATGCACTTGTGCTGGCCTCTAGTGCTCTACAAAACTATTGCCAATTAGTTTCACCCTACTATACACAAGGTTTCGTTCTCGTCTTAGGCCAAAGTAAAGCCTAATACACATATTTCACCCTTCTCTACTTGAGATTTGATGATTATTAGAGCGTCAGGATAACTCCCAATACACAATCCCTATGTCAATGTGTACACTACTAAACACTACAATAGAATCTATCCACTAGATTCATGGAATTACGTCAAACACATATACCATGCATATCACCAATAATAAACTCATCATCATCACAAATAATACATAAATAACAGTCATACATACTCATAATTATATTATAAACTAATCATTGTTTTTAACATTCACGTAATCACACTAATTAAATATATCATAAGAGGTATATGAAAACTTAGTTAAAATTTTGATATTTTCGCTCAACCATCATATCTACTCGCTTAGCGAGTAGTGTCTGACAGCACACTCGCTCAACAACCAAATTTGCTTGCGTAACGAGAAAACCACTAGAACTTACAAACTTAAATTCTCTCAAAAGTCGTCCAGTGATCATATTTTCGCCTAATGACTGTCAAGTCAGTGAACTTTTTGACTTTAGGTTTCAATAATTCAAACACCAACCTTAGTAAATTAACCGATTTAAGACCAACATAAACATGCAACACATATCCTAAAAACATCAACAACTTTAAAACGCAATAGTTAGCTTCCCTTACCTGGCAAATGACCAAACACTTCTAAAAAACCCTAAAACAACTCCAAACGCACATGAAGTCCTATATGCTCCTACGAATAACATAAACACGATCATGACACACTATTAGGACTTTGATAAATAGAGAATCTTATACAAGACTCAAACGTCACATGCAAAACTATAGTGAGCTAGCATGCAAGGAAAAGGAAACTGACTAAAGAGATGAGCATAAAACCAACTTACTCTATTTGCGAAACTGATTGGTCCAAATTGAAAAGCTCATCAGTAGGATCAATCTTGTGGTTTTGATTCTTCAATTAGACGAATAGAGGATAAGAACCCCTGGGAAGAAGTCAGAGAACTCTATAAAAGTGGTTTCTAGAGAGATGAGATATTTTAAAATTATGAAACTCTTTTATAACAAAACTATTTATATTAAAATATTTTAATATTAAAATAGTCGAATCTAACTATTTTTAAACAAGTATCACTCCTAAAATGTCATTTTTTAAGTCTTTACAAATATTAAATTATAGGTTTATTATTATTATTAATATTTTATGAATTTATTTTGATCATTTTTTATTTTATTGTTATTGTTTTTGTTATCACTATTGTTATTTTAATATTTTATGAATGTATTTTGGTTATTATTATTTTTTTAATTTGGTTATTATTGTTATTATTTTATGAAGTTTATAACTATTAATATTATTATTTGTTATTACTAGCTATTACTATTGTAGAATATATTTTGATTATTATTTATTTTATATAATATAATGAAACTACATAAATCTATTGAGTTCTCAACACTCCACACATAAATAATTGATTACACCATGTCCATAAGTAATTTATTATGTGACTTCCTCTTCATCAAAAATTGAAGATTCCCTTTTTGCAATGCAGGAAAAAAGTCAGGGTAAATACGTAAAGATGTATTTGATAATTGTATTTCTCATTTTACATTACTTAAAAAAGGAGTGCATTTCATATCTTTGTTATTTCTAACTAAATTGTCAAAACTCAGTGTATACAATTTACAAACATGAAGCACACTCCTTCACTATAAATCGACAGATACAAACACTACTTAAGTATTATGAGAGTTGATAATATCTTGTACAAAGTTTTCAAGGTTTATCTTTATAGTTCTCAAGATTTTTTTTAGGGTTTCTACTTAAAGTGAGTTATCAAAATTTCTCAAAAACTCTCCTGGCTTGAACTCACTCACTATTTTGGATATATCATTAGTTAAATATCTGGCATTGTAAAGTAATGAAAGAAGAATTTGTTGCTAATTGATGGGGTTAGGAAGAAATGGAAAGCGACAACTTGCATGTCCCTAGCAAGAGTTTGATATATGAAATGATAAGAAAGGAAATGTTACTTGATTTATTGGGAAAAAATGTGCACCGCAGAAAAGGATAGTGATGAAGATTTCAAATTGTGAGGGATGATATAGTGAAATGGTGAAAACGAGATGAAAGGGCTTTGAAGAATTCAAAAGTGTAGCTAACAATGGGAAGGAAGGAATCTCTTGGTAGTGTGTAAAATGGACATCACGTCCCATTTTGGCTTATCAAGTAGGTCCCTTAGGTTGTGTTTGAATGTGTTTGCTTTTTCATGGACTGTTCCATATGCAATCTCAAAAGTAAATTCTGTTATGTGTCACATGTTTGATTTTGCATTAGGAAAATATTTTTTTATTACATCACTTGTACTGTCAGCTGTACTGGTTGACTATTATTTTGAGGAGTATTTTGATGATTAGAAAAGTAAAATGTATGTAAAAGTTTGGTAAGTGTCAAAATAATATCATCTTTTTCAATATTATATCAAATTTTACCAGGAAACTCAATTCAATAGAGGTAGGATTTGTTTTGCTTTTGAAAACTCACTTTACATATGTTAATTCTAAACTTAATATATCTAGAGCTAAAATATATTATCTTTGTTACATATTGGATCATTTTAAATTGATTTAATATTATTATAACTTTTAAGAAAGAGTTTTGATATTTGTTGTTATTTTGGAATTCAATTTTAGTTTTATAATCAAAACATATCCAAACAAAATAAAAAAAAAAAAGTTTTTATTTCACTTATCAACTGAAGTATAAATTTTTTTTTATGTTTCCGTTCCTTATATATGAAACTATAAAATAATAAAAAATATTAAAACATGTGGATTAGGGTTCGGTTCAAATATAAACCAAAACCTAAATTTTTTCTGATTTGAAAATTTAATTAATTTTAAAAATATTTTGTCTCAGTCTTAACAAAATTGAGACCAAATACCCTTAAAATTATATTTAAATAAAAAAGTATTAGGCTTTAGTTATCAAAGAATCGAAATTAAATAGTTATGATTATAACCAAAGTCTAATGTAGACATTTTTTTAATATTTTTTTTTTTGTTTTTGTTTCTTCCTACATATTAAACTAGTACAAAATACCACAAGAATAAAAATATCACATTATGTTTATCTAACCTAAAAGATAGAATCTAGATACAAGAATATATTATCCTTGTGTTAAATACTAATGCAACGTATAAACAAAATACATCAAACATAAAAAAAAAATACTTTAACAAAAATATGCAAAAAATATTAAAAACATATTCATAAAAAAATAAAAACTTTCATGAATATGGGAGCACAAAACAAGTTGGAATAAGAAGCCTAGCAAATCTTCTAAGTATCAAGTGACAAATTGCATCTAGTATGAAGAACCTAAACAAAAAATAGTTACATTAACCTTTCGAATAAAAAATAGAAAAAAAACTTAAGCGAACCTCTCTCTTGTGATTTTGAAATAGAAACAAAGTGGAGGTTATGGAGTTAGGGACGTGGAAGAAAAGAGAAGAGAGAAAAATGAAGAAATGGAAGAATAATAGTAGTAGCGAAGCGACAACGTGGTGGTAAAACAAGGTTCACAGAAAACCAGTGGAGGAAGACAGAAAATAGTTGTTCCTTTGTAAAAAATTCGTTAAAAATAACCTTAAACAACACTTTATGTTTCGATTATAATAAAAACTAAAGTCAAATTCTCTCGCTCATATAAAATAAATAAAATAAACAAAATTTTGAAAATTTTCGCACATATTTCGACCTCAATTCTTTAAGAACCAAAGCAGAAAAATGTGTATGACTTCGGTTATTGTATGAGCAAAGTAAAATCTCCTTGCTCAAATAAATAGCGAGAATTTATCAAAAAAATAAAAATTTTCGTACATCTTTCGGCCTTGGTTTCTAGGAAATCGAAGCAAAAAACTATATATATGGCTTCAATTATTTGTATAATCGAAGCCAAATCTCCTTGGTCGGATAAAAAACATTTTTAACATATTACATTATTATATATTATTAATTGATGTTTTCATTAATCCTTATTTTCTTATAAAGTTAAAACTAATTAAGTGCAAATATATTTTTACAAAAAAAGTAAGTATTTAAAACTAATACATTATTAATCCCTGTCTTTTTATAAGAATAAATTATTTAATATAACTTATACAAATAATAAATTTGGTCCTCTTTTAATTGGAACCAAATTTATGATTTGTATAAATGTTATACTAATATTTATATTAAAATTTAGTGGTAAAAGTCATGATTAACAAAACATGGGTTAATAATATGCAATAATATAATATGTTAAAAATTTATTTTTAATAAAAAATATAAATATTGTAAAAACCTAGAAAATAAAATATTAGAGATGATAGGTATTTTAAAATAACGAGACCAAGTATTATAAAATTAAATAATTTGTTAATATAAGTAGAATTTCTTAAATTCATCTCATTACTTAAAACACAGTTCATCTCTCTAGAACTCGTTCTTTAAACACTCTTTACCTTCTCTCTAAGTTTTCTTACTTCTTGATCATCTATTTGATGACCAGAAAGTTCCTAGGAGATCATTGCTGAGTTGTCTTCAATATCTACCGATCAATTTCTACAATAGAGCTAGTAAGTTTTGACTCCTTTTTTTCCTTTTCGTTCTTAATTGAGATCATGCTTAATAATCTCTTGTCGCATGTGAGTTGTAATGTCCTTTCCTAGTTTCCTATTGATCAGAGGTCTTAATGACTCTCTCTGATCTCTATTCGGTGTTTTGTAGGCGTTTCTAGAGTTCTTTGAGCTCTGAGCAAGGGTTTAGTGTTTATAGAGCTCCTTGCTTCGGTGTAAGGTAAGAGAAGCTAGAATTTTTCTTTAATTGATGTTTATGGTGTTAGTTTGGTGTTTGTATGAGTATTAAAGTGATTAAGTGTGATTTATGTTTTGTGCTAGTGTTAATTTATTTAAATGAGTGTATTTGAGTATTTGATGATGAAATTTTGATGTGGGATATATTGAATGATACTTTGGTTATGAATTATATGTGAATATGTTGTATTACTAATAGTACTATGTGTTGTAAAGTTTATGGAATAAGGAATTGAAAATCTAGGAGTTTTGGTAATTAAAATGGAGGTTTTGATATGCATTTTTGGTTAGATAGTGTTTAGGTGGAGAAATATGGTATTGTAGGTCTGTTTATATTTCATTTGAGGTTTGTTAGCACCATGAGTTGGTATAAATATGATAGGGAACTTGGTAGGATGTGTTAGTTCTAGAAGGTTTTAAGTTCAAATAAAGGGGTTTTGACATGTGAATTTTGATATAAGAAGAGTTAGGAAGGAAAATCTGAAGTTTGAGGGTTAGTTATTTGGTCTTTTAGAACTGGTTTTGATGTTGAATTGGGGAAAGTTGATGTAAGAGTCTTTGGTGGTTGATGTTCAGAGTTTAGCTTAGTTTGAAACTAGTTTTTTGGGGGTTTGGACTAGTGAGATTTTGAATTTTAGGTTCTTTGTCTAAATGGTCAATTTGGAGAGTATTGGTAAGTCATTTATGACTTGTTAGAGTCCCTAAGTTGTTTAAAAAGGAGCTATAACTTTGGAATTCAATTTGGGTCTCTAAAGTGAGGTTTTGATTAATTTTGGATTGGAATCTTGTGATCAATCAGTTTAAAACGAGTTTAGGTTGGTTTAGATACATTTGTTTAGGTCTGTTTGAGTTTAGAATACAATATATGAGTGTTAGAAGTTGGGAAAGATACATAAAATAGGTCTTGAGTGGTTAAGGAGTGCAAATTCTGCAATTTTGGTGTTGTAGAAGTATGCAGTCCAGCTGAGCGAGTGTATTCTCGTTGAGCGAGCAAAATAGTTCTAACTGAGCGAGTGTAGTCGTTGAGCGAGTAAAATCCATTGTTTTCTTTCTTTCTTGGTTTTCTAGTAACTTTGAACTATGATAGTACTTTGATGATGGAGTAGAAGTATCTATTATATTATATGGTGATTTATTCTTGAGGTTATATATATGCGTTTGAAGTATGGTTGATGGACGTAATTCCATGACTCGTGGAGAGGTTACATGGTTGTGCCTGTTGTTGTTGTTATATGAATGTATGAAGCTTCGTATTAGTGGTCTATTCCAACACTCTAATGATCATTCATTCTCAATTAAAGAGGGGTGAGTCATGTGGTGAGAGTAGCGGGAGGTTTTTGTCTATAGGCTTTTATCATGGCCCTAGGCAACTGAAATAGACTAACCTTGTATGGTAGCTTGGTTTCAGCCAACAATATTACCATTACAAGTGCATAGACTACCAATAGTTATACATTCATACTATATCAAAATGAGTCAAGTCTAAAGTTGTGATATGATTTAGGATGTATGATTTATTATGTGTGTAATATAATGTATGATTGAATTTTATTATATTTATGATAAATTGTTTTACCACTAGCTTACGTTTGCTTTTCTATTGTCTATCTTTGTATGTTGTTTCTCTTTTGCGATGATCACTTAATGGTGTGAGCTTAGGGAGTCACCTTTTCTGTTATTCGAGCGAGAGGTGTGAGGGTGAAGCAGAGGTGTAGTTAGATGGATCTACAAAAAGTAGATCTCAATTTTTGAAGAAAGTTTGTTTTACCGTTCTTTTAGCATCTATGTAACATTTCATTTTAATAGTTTTATACTATTAAAATGGGATATTACAAATATAACATTTATACAAATAATAAATTTGGTCTCAATTTGGAGAGAGATAATATTTTCTATTTTTTAAAAAAAATTAAAACTAAATTAAATCAAAAAGACATATATAGAGACTAAATTGAATTCAAGATAATGATACTTGATACTGATACTTAGATGTAACATTACCCTACCATATGACACTGACAGTGCCATATATCACACATGGACCTAATACGTGGTAACAAAAACTTTTACAAAAAAAATTTAAAATTTTAAAAAAAAAACACTTGATACATAATTAGTATTTTTTTTAAAGGATCTGATTTAGGAACTTTTACAAAAGTTAAAATGTAAATAAAACTTTTTTAAAAGGGAACAATAACTTAAAACTTTCTAGCAAAGTAGGGATCAAATGAGTAACTAAGATTTTTATTAATATGTTTTTGGTGAAAGCCTACAGAAGTTTTTTGTACTGAGTCCTTGTCCTCTGTGCATGATATCTCCTTACCTTAAAACTTCGTTTTCGATGTCTTGAGAATTCTTCATCAATTTTAGAAAAACGTTCTTCCTTGGAATTTATAGCTTATTTCTTGGAAGAGTTTATTTTGTACAATTTATATTTCAGGTTTTGGAGGTAATAAATGCTTGTAAGAGGGTAAACTTTTGTCAATTTCATTCGTTATGAATAGAAAATAAATAGAGAATAAACTCATTTACAACAATTTAGAAGTAGAAAAACATAATTGAATGTAAAAGTTGGAACAACTAAATTATATATACTTTAAAAGAGAGAATGAGCACATGACACTTATTTCATTAACAAATCCATTTGAAGAACATTTTAGCAAAATGTCATTTTTATAACTTTATGGAGAAGCAAAAGAACCTCCTTAAAGCTTGAAGTTATATCTTGTATTTAAAATGTACATAAAAAGATTTGGATAAACAGTTCCAAATTTTGTGTCAAAAAATATCGTTTTTTTACCACAACGATATAAAAAGACTTACTAAAGAAGATAAATTAACTAAAAAGAAAAAAGAACACAGTAAAAGAAATGTTTAATACTAGAGAAAATCTTACATATAAGAATTTGAAACAAAAAAAGTGTTTTTCTCATGCTAAAATAAATTATTATACTGCATTAAAAGTATCACATTACTCTTACTATATAAACTAATGTGATAAATAATAAAAATTTTAACAAAAATATAAAATAAATTTTCATTTTCAAGAAGCTTGTAAAGAATGATTTTGTGTTACCATGAAGACTTTTTATGTTCAAAATATTGGACACTATGATGGTGCTAAAGAATTAATCACATGTAGCATATCAGATACCAATTACAGTTCCCATGATACAACTCTGTTCACTGTCTATGATTGCTATGGCTCAGAAAAAGTACCTACTTTTGACCACACATTCTAAATTTGTAGGAGCAATGCACGACAATAAGACAACAATTTTTGGTTTGGTTTTTCCACATTTCACATATTTCTTGTTGCTTTCTACAATTGATCTCATTGCTACCAATCACTCAGGTCACGTCCTCTTCAACAGGAAACCCAGAATGATGCCAATGATGCCAACAACAACTACGTACATGAATGGTATGCCACCGCCGCTGCGCCGACTGCCGGTTTGGCACCTCAAAAGCTCCTGCCATGGAACATTCCAAGCCAGTTCATAGTTTTTTCATGATTATATAAAATGTAGATAATTGTTCTATGATGTCATTATTGACTTCATCAAACATTTAACCATCATGCCAAGTGATGACTACAACTTGACTGCACTACTAATAATACAAGCATAAAAGTGATAAAGAATCTGAACTCTGCAGTGTTCAGAAGAGAAGAATATAGATAGAATCAAGAACGTATAGGACCTAACAGGCATCATGGTTTCTTAGCAATCAAAAAGATTCAAAACAGGATTCAAAACATATTATGCAATGAATAAGTCTTCCTTCTTGCTATATATTGCAGATCTCAAATCGACAAGAGATAATGCGATTTCATAGCATATAAGTGAATACAAACTTTATTTTACAAGCCGGTTTTATGAAGTTAAGTTAGACTTAAAATTTACTTCTTAATACTATAATTTCAATGGGAAGAGTCATCTATAGGAATACAAGTCATATAAATAATTCTCCTTTCTATTTCTATGGAAGGTGATAAAATAGTTAGGCATAGAAAACTATAAGCAAAATGTGAGGAGATTGATTACGGAGGTGGATTATTTAAGGATGTTCATTAATTTTTCAGGGTTGATTTTGAAACTATCCAACAACCATGCTGATATACTCAGTTTAGCATAATGAATAATAGAACTAAGCCTAACATGAAACTGAACCAGAAGCTTTGAAGAATAACACAGTAGCATATTTTCGATCAGTTATACAGAGTTTTCTATTTATTTTGATGAAAACGAAATTAGTTTAGAAACAGGAAATGGAACATGTTCCTTTTGGTTCCCATGCTTCCATTTTCCCGATCATTAGTCACTCAAAATCAGACAAGGATTTTGAAATATTCTGACACGCTTGGATTCATGAACACATGGCTAAGATTAACTAATCTTTCCCGAATCGTAAATTCAGACACACTGAGATGGATATTGAATTTAGTTCATCCTAATAATTGAATAACATAGCACAAGAAAACAATTAGAAGCATTGAAACGATGTGCCATCATAGGATACCACCAAGATCATCATCTAAAGGGAATAGAAACATTCAACATAATACATGTATATACAGGCTGTAATACATTTAGATGTATTTTCAGAATGAATTCCATACCAGTTCTTGCTGAAGTCTTTTGTTTTGCTCAATAACATAATTCCTCTCCTCAGTTACCTTTGAAATATGAGTTCTTGCCTGAAACAAACGAAGTTCAAAATGAACACCGGTTTTCTTTTATTCATATATCCAAAGCTCTTCTTTGAGACAATTAAGATAACTTCTTCAATAATAATATGGTTATCAAAGCAAATAAATGACTTGAATCAATCCACTTCAAAAAGTTTATCATGAGGAGAATTTAGAAACCCAGAGAAAATTACAGCACCACCAGGCTATGAAAAAACTTACTGTTAAAAGGTCAAAACCGGGATATAAATAATAAACCAATGCATAGACACCAGAGCTCATATATTTAAAAACATTAGAAAGGTACTTCCAACATCTAAAAACTACATTAGAGTTATCATTATATTTGATGACATATTTCTACAATAGCATGCAAATTGGTCCTTCTGGTTCGTGATCAAAAGGAGATGTTATTGCAGGCACGTTTGGGTTGGGGTAACAGGCAACAAAAAGCATTAGCTTCTCCCAAATTAAAAAATATTATGTGCCCCACAACAGAATGATAGAAATTATGATGTTAACCACTTTTCTTTGTAATTGAAGAAGAAAATTATAATTGCATGTTACCTCAAAAGAAGTGTCCTGATGCTCACCCCGCTCATTGAAAGCTTTTGAAGCCTAATGGCCACAACAATTAGTTAACCAAAAAGATGAAAAATTGTTTGAAATATAAGCAAATCCACTGGTTACATACCGCATTAAAGTCCAAAGCATTTGAATGCCCATTTTCAGACACAGATGCTCGAGGTGACGAATCTTCATCAGATCCTTCTCTAACAGGGGATGGTGGTTGAGGAGGAGCAACATAAACAACTCTCAACTTGCACTCTTCAACATCATGACCAGATTCTTTATTGAACTATATAAATGAGCACAAGAAAACCATCAAATTAAGCACCATGTCACACACATGTAGTTATTCTATCAAGAAAAGGAGTGTAATTTGTCAAATGGATACCATTTCTGGAGTGATATCTTTTGTGGTTGCACCAGGGCTTGCAACTACACTCTGAAGAAGAAACTTATCCTTGCATTGCATCTCTGGAGGTGCCTCCTTTTGAGCTTGCATTGTTACTGAAAACATAAGACACTAACAGTCAATACATAGAATAGTTACTAAACAGTGTGGATTCAACACTGTAAAAGATTTTATACTATTGATCAGTTCAAATCATCATTGATATGATTTTCAAGAAAGTTATTATGAAAGTCAAACAAGCATACCATGGAATTAGTGATTGGTTCGCATTGTCAGTGCAAATATTGTTTATTCAAAATAAAATGGCACAGAAATATGAAAAGAAAAAACAAACAAAAATCAATAAATCAATAGGGTATAGCAAAACTTAACCAACAAAATTACAAATTTAAAATAGTTAAACATAAATAACCAAGTGGTAGACCAAATCAAGCAAAGGAAGATTGTCTTAGTATGCAATTGTGCTTTTGTGTGGAAGAGGGAGGAGACTGAAAAGGAGCAAGGGAAGACAGAGTGAGAAAAAGAAACCTATGACATCACATGTAGACCTAGGCATCACAACTCCAGTGTTAGGTCTAACACAGTATTTCTTAGGATTTGTCGTCTTAACCTGCAAAACCACGAATTTCACCCCAAATCAAAATTAAAACTCTCCACAACACAAAATTAAAAAGAAAAGAAAAATACTACCCTTAAAATAGATATAAATTAATTAAAAAAAAAAAGTAAACATCAGAAGTAAGTCAGAAAAGGAAGACTGAGTAAAACTGGAACCTTGAAAGCCACATAGTTGTCTGTCTTGTTAGACAACTGTAAAGAGCATGAGATCTGCTTCCTCAATTCAACTATTTTCACAAACCCAAAACGCAGAAAATTAAAAAAGAAAAATTAGAAGAAGACCCAGAGGCAGAAACCAAAGGAAAAGAAAAAGGTTTAATTTGCAGAGGAAAGTTAAATTTTTTTATTGATTCTGAACAGGCTCACAGGGGAACTGAAGCTCCTGGGGCTGTATGTGGAGGATCTCGGTGGAACTCATGGCGGACGGATCGGCGGAGAGAGAGATCAATGTCTGTTTCCGGCAAGCGAAAACGGTTGCTATAGGTAGAGAGAGTCACAACTTGGAAAGCAAAAACGTGCGACACTTTGTGTCTGTCTCTAATCTTCAGAAATATATTTTACATACAAAACATCGAATTAAAGGGTACTTTCGTCATTCCATCTTCAAAATCATGACTATGCTAACTGGTCCCACATTTATGACTGAATCGAAAAACAAAAAATTTTCTTCTGCAACTCTAACATATTAATTAACTTGAAATCTTCATAAAAAATATATTATTTTATTTTTATGGTCAAATTTCAGTTTTCACTTTAAATTTTCTGCTATAATTACCAAATTGAACGCTCGTAAAATTATTCTAAAATTTTGGTCTTAAATTTATGATTTAGATATATTTTTATAATATAAATGTTTTAATATTATAATAATGTTTTAGCTAAACTGTAATTAAATAAAAAAAAACTATTTTTTCTTTTATGATTCGTAATTTTATTTAAGGTTCTGAAAATTTTATATGAATTAATTCTTACATTTATAAAGTTTTCTATTATTCGATATATCCTTAGAAATCTAAATTGATTATATTATTAAAAACATTAAAATAATTCGAAATTGTTAACTTTATTTGGTAAAAATGAAAAGTAAAATTATTTTAAAAAAGTTAGAACAATGTATAAATGACTTCATTTGTAAAATTTAATTTTTAATTTATATATAAGTTTTAATTTAAATTTAAAAGAAAATATTCGTTATTTTTTTTTTCCTTTTAGAAGTATTTGATAATGTTTAATGTGATGTAATAAAGAGTTTAGAAAATAATGTATTAAATGTGATAAGATGATTTGGCTTATTTTAATATCAAAAATTCAAATGTACAAATAGAATTTCAATTAATGAGTTTTATTATCTAAAAGAATATTATCTCTCTAAAACCCTTTTTCTAAGGACTCTATACCATCTTTTCAAGTCTTCTCATCTTTTGTTTATCAATTTCAAAATCAAAGAGTGTCTAAGTGATCATTGAGACAATGTCTTCAAGTCTATCCGATTAGTTCTTGCAAAAGAGTAAGTTCGTTTATACTTTTTTTCTTAGTTTGTGTGTTTTCTCATGCATGTGAGTATTGTTCTATCACATGTATCATCTACGTCTTCTGTAAGAGTCTCTCTTGATCAATGCTGTTAACAATATGTCTTGATTATGATTTTGTGATTTGTAGATATCTTATATAAATATCGTACTTTTATCTTTTATCGTTAATTAGTTTGTTATTATTTCTTATTTGTATTTTAGGCTTAACTCATATTTCTTTTAGACTTAAATGCTTATTTCGTCCCTATGTTAGGAGGTAATTTTTAGTTTAGTACACAGTTTTAAAAATGTAGACATTTGGTCCCTATGTTTTAAAATTTGTATCAATTCAATCCTATCCGTTTAACGGTGTTAAAATATATAGCGTTAAACTTACTGTACATGTGAGGTGTGCAAGAAATGGTCACGTGTCATTTAGTTGGCCTGAAATGAGTTGACGTGGCAACCACCACTTCAAGGTTGTCTCCCATCTTCCTCTACGCAAGGGAGGCAACAGTAAAAAAAAAAAAGATAACACCCGTGAGACAAAAAAGAAGGGATTGAAGTTCCCTATTACAGCAGCTTAGATCTTGATGCACTACTCGGTGACGACGCACAACCACTACCTGTTGAGACTGAACCAGAGGGCATGGATAATAGAGCCAGCATCCCACAACAAAATAACTTTATCTTCTCCAAGCACAAAAGGAGTGAGACAACATCTTCATTTGCAGGTTGCCCAAGCCAACTTCACCATCTCCATTGCCAGCCCTCGTCGCCGCTGCTCGCAACCGAAATCGCCGCAACACTACCGCTCCCCCGCCGCATCGCTATTGTGACTCTCATCCGTCTTCATCGCACAACCTGTAATTAGGAAACAGCGAACCCTCATGGCAGCCATTGACGCCACCTCAGCAAAATTGCGTCTCTTGCGGTTCAGATCCAGCGCGCCTTTGAAGCAGAGGGAACCCTCAAATCAAGTTCGTCCATCAGCCTTCGTCGCGTCACCAGGCACTACTGTTACTGGAGCATCGTGAGTCTGTCTCCTTCGCCTCCAACCTCGCGTCTCAAACCCTACGAAGCAAAATCCAGAACAACGACCACGACACCAGGAGAAACTAGTTCGTGTCACCGTCAATCTGCTCTCAAAGTAACCCTCACCACCAAATTTATAACCATTTTATAGATCTCCCAGATGCCATTAAAGCTGCCATGAAAAAGCACATTGGAGCTAAACTCTGACGACCACCACCGTCGGGGTTCGTGGGTTTCTGTCCACCCGCCACCTTCGCAGCGACCACTCCTGTCGCGAGCACCAAGGCGCACGCCAAACATCGTTGGACAGTGCCTCATCATCACGCAACTACTAGAGTTAGTTCACGCAAGCAGCCCAAATCACATATTCTTGAAGATAATGAGGAGGGCGTACATTTTTTTGTTTATACTATACCCATGTTTACTACATCTTTTAGTTTCTTTGCTTGAATAAGGTTTCTCTGTTATTTTATCTTTTTTGTATTCGTTGTCTAAACTGGTACATTTTTTAAACATGGAAGATGTTGGAAATTGGGTGAAAAGGTAGATGGGTTGTGTTTATTGTGTTGGAATTGCAGGTGATTAAATGATGTCCTTGGGTGATGAAAATGGAAGAAGAAGCTGGGTGATGTCCTTGGGTGATGAAAAGGGAGGAGTGTATCAGTGGGAAAATTAGAGCTTTCCCATAGAACAGAGCTTCTATTGGTCTGTTCTCGGTGTGGTGCAAATGCAACTCCAACGGCTTCTCCGACAAAGTCTTGGTGTCTCAAACGTCGATCTGTCCGGCGTCAGACAACACGAGGTTGCCGTTCTTGAGGAGGGAGAGCAAGGAGCGTTTCCCGTTCACCGGAATGTCGCGGTTGGCTGCCACGTTAACTTATTCTAGGTCAACTAAATGCCACGTCTACATATTTTGTACAACTCACACCCACAGTAACTTTAACGTTATCCATTTTAACACCGTTAAATGGATAGGACTTAATTGATACAATTTTGATAACATAGGAACCAAATGTCTACACTTTTAAAAACTGGGTACTAAACTGAAAATTACCCCTGAACATAGGGACCAAGTAAGCATTTAAGCCTTTCTTTTATTATAAATATAGTACCCTATGTCTATATTCAAATCAAAGGAGATTAATCTTATACATAGTTTTCACTATATTTAACATGATATCAGAGTCATGGTTTAAAGTTGATCTTAGCAAAATTTGTTGTTTGTTAGGTCTATTATTCCACCTACTATTGGAGCACTATCGGACCCCACTAATGTCTCCCACACTCAAGATGTTTTTGCCTTGGCGTGAAGAGGTATGTTGAAAGGCTCACATCGGCTAGAGATAAGGTTAATTTAAAAAATATAAGTGGGTGCAAACCTCACCTTACAAGTCAGTTTTGTAGGGTTGACTTAGGCTTAAAGTTCATTTCTTAACAATATGTTTGAAATTTTTGATGTATGCTTGAACTAGTATGAAATTGGTAGACTAAAATGGGGAAACTCTATGGTGATTTCTTGTTGAATGAGCTCTGTTTTGGTTGTCTAAGATGATGAAATTTATGATTTAGTTAGATTTGCTAGTGAATTTTGGTTAATTGATATACTAGTGTATTGTTTGAAATTTGGTTGGAATTGGAGTGAGATGATGGATTTGGGTCTTTGGATATTTGAGCAAATTGGTATTCAATTTGATATTTAAACATGTTTTGAACAAATCACTGAGTCAATAATACCAATTTGATCATCTAGATAGATCTCTAGTGCAATTAGTCACATTTTGAAAGGTGTAGTTTTTTTGGTATGGCGTTCAACGCCAGTTTCAGTACTAAGCGAACCAAAATGCGAATGGTCTAGTGTTGAGCAGTGATAGGGCACCAGTGAGCGTCAGTTACCATTGCAAGTTTGGAGTTATTTTTGCATTTGGCGCTTTGTTGGGTTATTGGGTTGTCTTCCTATGTGGAGAATAGGCTCAAATAATGTGGATCATTATGTATCACTAGATTAAATAGAGATTTATCAGATTAGTAGGACACATTAGAGTCATTTGAAGAGAGACAAAAGCCAAGTGAGAGAAAAAGAAAGAGAGAAAGTCTTTCCCGCATAACCCTAAACCTGCACTAGTGTTTTCGTCGTGGTGAAGTCGTTCATTGTTGGATCGGGCTGATTTTTGGACAGTGGGTTCCAGACATATGATTCTTCATTCTGACTTTTTAGATCGTTAATCGGAGGTCTAGTTTGGGAGAAATCAGTCCCGCACCAGAAGCCCTGATTTGGAGAATTTTCATTTTCTTTATTCTCATTTGTAAGCATTTGTGCTTATTTAAATTGGATTATTGAAAATACCATTTTCTATTATTATTGGAGACTCTTTTGTACCCTATTATTGATCAAAGTGGATTTTTCTTTGGTCTGGACCACTCATGGTTTTTACCCTTGCATTGATGGGTTTTCCACTTTAAAACTTGTTGATGTCTCTTTGTGCTTTGGATTCTATTTTTGTTCTATTTGTTTGGTGCTCCTCGCAGATTACTCTTTGCTAAGTTGTTATATTTTTTGGCCATTTCCCCATCAAAGTGGCATCAAAGCTCTTTGGTTAAGGGATTGTTTAGTTTACATGAATGATGGAGGCACATACAAAATTGATTCTTTTGAATGAAGAAAATTATTACCTATGGAAAGGCAAGATGAAGGACTTGCTATTTGTGAAATTTTTCATATTCCTATTTTTGCTTCCAATAAGCCGAAATCCAAGTCAGATGAAGAGTGGGATTTTGAACATCAATAGATATGTGGATTTATCAGGCAGTTTGTTGATGATAATGTTTATAATATTGTTGCTAATGAGACACATGCGAGAAGCTTATGGGATAAGCTTGAGTCCTTGTATTCTTCTAAGTCAGGGACTAATAAATTGTACTTGCTAAAAAATTTTGTGGAGTTGAAGTACAAGGAATAAACTCCTGTTTCAAATCACTTGAGTGAATTTCGAGGACGTTATGATCAATTAGCAGGAGTAGGTATAAAATTTGATGATGATCTATTGGGTTTATTCCTATTAAACTTTTTACCGGATTCGTGGGAGACATTTTGGGTTTCCATGATAACTGTTACCCCTTGTGGTGATATTTCTTTGCAAATGGCAAAGAGTGATGCCCTTAATAAGGAGATGAGAAGGAAGACACAGGGTAGTTCATCTAATTCAGAAGTGCTTATTACAAAGAATAGGGGGAGAAGCTAGAAGAAAGAACAAAATAGTGGCAGAGATAAAAGTAGGAGCAAGTCCAGGTCTCGGTACAAGAACGTGGAGTGTCACTATTGTCACAAAACAGGGCATATAAAGAAAAAATGTTTTTTTGTTGAAGAAAGAGAGCAAAGACAAAAAGGGTAAGCAAAGAGAAAGATATAATGCTGATGGTGATCGTGTTACTACTATTACATGTGGTGACCTTGTTTGTCTTTGTAATTATGACACTATTAATCTTGTATCTGATGAGAGCATGTGGATAATTGATAGTGGTGCTACACTACATGTTACATCTAGGAAGGAGTTCTTCACATCTTATACACCTGGTGATTTTGGAGTATTGAAGATGGGTAATGATGGGGTGTCTAAGGTTATTGGTGTTGGTGATGTTCACTTGCAAACCAACATGGGGATGCAGTTGTTGCTTAGAGGAGTTAAACATGCTCCAGATGTTCGCTTTAACTTGATTTCTGTGTAAGTACTTGATGGTGGTGGATTTGATAACCACTTTGGTTTTGGAAAGTGGAAGCTCACCAAAGGTAACTTGATTGTGGCTAAAGGGAAGAAAAACTCTAAGCTTTACTGGAAAAAAGCTTTGGTTGCTAAAGATAGTGTGAATGTCGTGTATACGGAGTCATCTTTTTGGCATAAAAGGCTTGTGCATATAAGAAAAAAGAACAAAATAGTGGCAAAGATAAAAGTAGGAGCAAGTTCAGGTTTCGGTACAAGAATGTGGAGTGTCACTATTGTCACAAAACAGGGCATATAGAGAAAAAATGTTTTTTTGTGGAAGAAAGAGAGTAAAGACAAAAAGGGTAAGCAAAGAGAAAGAGATAGTGATGATAGTGATTGTGCTACTACTACTACATGTGGTGACCTTGTTTGTCTTCGTGATTATGACACTATTAATCTTGTATCTGATGAGAGCATATGGATAATTGATAGTGGTGCTACACTGCATGTTACATCTAGGAAAGAGTTCTTCACAGCTTTATACACCTAGTGATTTTGGAGTATCGAAGATGGGTAAGATGGGGTGTCTAAGGTTATTGGTGTTGGTGATGTTCACTTGCAAACTAACATGGGGATGCAGTTATTTCTTAGGGGAGTTAAACATGCTCCAGATGTTTGCTTTAACTTGATTTCTGTGTAGGTACTTGATGATGGTGGATTTGACAACCACTTTGGTTCTGGAAAGTGGAAGCTCACCAAAGGTAACTTGATTGTGGCTAAAGGGGAGAAAAACTCTAAGCTTTACTGGACAAAAGTTTTGGTTGCTAAAGATAGTGTGAATGTCGTGTATATGGAGCTAATAATGTGCCTGGAAGAATCTCCAACAATAAATAGAGCTGTATAGAGCTGTATAGAGCTGAATCAGCCATAAAAGTAAGCAAAACAGCAAAAAAAGTAAGCTTTGGAAGGCTACCGCCAGGGCTGAGCGCCCTTGAGCGGGGTGCGCGCCAGTTTTGTTCCTTGGGCGCCTGGGCGCCCCATTATGGGCGCTGAGCGCCAGCTTAGCTGTCGTACACCGCCTAGGCGCCCTCTAAGGGGCGCTAAGCGCCAATTTTCTTGTAGTTTCGCCCGGTTGCCCTAAGTGAGGCGCTGAACGGTAGCAACGTTGGCCTATGGCCCAATTCAACCCTATTTAAGGATTTGCTCGACCTAGAGAGGGTATCTTTTGATGGCTTGAGCACAGAAACACACTTTTCACCCCTTGGAGGCAGATTTGGGGATGTGGGAGCTCTCCTCTTCAGTTTTTAGGGTTTTTCTATCTCTTACATTCCATTGTTCATCTAGTTTATCCATGATAATGTAGAACTAAACCTTATTTGTTATTGGGGAAGATGTAACCTCTAAACTCTCATGTATTTGAATTGATTCCAATATTTGTATGCTTCTTTCATTAATTGTTAGGGTTATTCTTCTTTGATCAATGCTTCTTATGTTTAACTCATTCATGGCATGATTATTGGTTTTCGTGATATGGACACATACGGGGAAACCTAGATCTGGAGAATTTTCTCCCAAAAGTAGTATTTCTAGACATAGGGATATGAGTTTTGGTCATCTTAAGCTTCTAATCGTAATGCAAAATTAACTACTAGTGATACAAGACATAGTGATATAGTAATTAATGATAGGCTTTCTTCACCGAGACATTGGGTTTTAAGTAATTTAGAAAGTGATGTTAACAATTGAATAAAGAAGATGAATTCTTATATGCATGAGAGTAGACTAGGTGAAATCTAAACCCCAACAACATATTCACCTCATATTTTCAACTTCATCCATTCATTCTAGTGTTTAGCCTCAATTGATCAATTTGCATTCATATTTACTTTCTTGTTTTGCATTCAAAACCCAAAAATTATTCTTAAGTCTTAATTAGTTAAGCAATTACACACTGTTTAGTGTCGTGAGTCCTCTGGGATACGATACTTGGTCTTACCATTTTATTATTACTTGATACGATTCGGTACACTTGCCGACATCTTAACAATTGCTTAGCTAAAAAGGATGTTCTCTCAGGATTGAAGGGTGTAGAGTTAGAGAAATGTTCTTACTGCATGGGTTGTAAACAAACCAGAGTATCCTTCAAGAAACATCCTCCTTCCAAGAAGTTAGAGATGCTTTAATTGATACGTTCTGTTTTTTGTTGCCCATTAAAGGTAAAGTTGTTTAGCGATGCACTTTACTTTGTTACTTTTATTGATGATTGTTCCAGGAAGCTTTGGGTTTATGCACTATAGAGAAAGGACCAAGTGTTAGGCAAGTTTAAAGAATTCCATGCTTTGGTTGAGAGGAAGTCAGGCAAGAAGCTGAAGCGCATTCATACTGACAATGGTGGTGAATATTGTGGACCATTTGATGCTTATTTGTAAACAATATGGTATTACGCATGAGAAGACTCCTCCCAAAACTTATTAGCTGAATGGTTTAGCGGAGTGGATTAATAGAGCATTGATTGAAAGAGTTAGGTGTATGCTTTCTAAATCAAAATTGCCTAAACATTTTGATAATGGTTGAAAATACCGTTATCTGTGATGTAATTTTGACACTAAATGCACCCTTTCTCGCTTAAAAAGTTGCTTGAAATCATGTTTTTCTTTTAAGTTCTGTGAATAAGAGAGTTGAGGTTGAATTTGATGGTTTTATGACTAATTTCCCTTGTTTTGGCAGGAAATGAGATAATATGGAAAGCAAAGATGAAGTGCCAAGGAGATGGAGCTCAGAAAGGTCTGGAAAAGCACCAAAAGGGAGGAATGCTCGAAGCTTGGGCGCCCTTTTTGGAGGCTTAAGCGCAAAAGAGTGCCGCTCACCGCCCGAGCGCCCCTTTTGGGCACCTGAGCGTCAGAAGCACAAAGCTTGGGTGCCCCTTTTTGAGGCTTAAGCATAGGGAACCACCGTTCACCGCTCGGGCGCCCTAAGTGGGGCGCTTAAGAGCCAGCGACACGGGCCTGTGCCTTGTTTCTGTTCTGTTTTCACTCTATTTAGAGGACCCAAACGTCATAGGTTTTGTATCTTTGGCTGGAGAAGCGCAGCAACACACTCTTTAACCCTCTGGAGGCGGATTTGGATGCGGGAGCTTCCATCTTCTACTTTTAGGGTTTTTCTATCTCATTCTTCTCCATTGTTCATCTAGTTTCACCATGTCTATGGTGAACTAAACTCTATTTGTTGTTGGGGGATGATGTAACCTTGTGAACTCTCATGTATTTGAATTGATTCTTAATAATATATGCTTTTTCATTAATTGTTAGAGTAATTAATCTGTTACAACGCTTGCTTTGTTTAATTCATTCAATAGCATGATTTATGAATTGCATGAGTGTCGGGAGGTTCCTTACAATTCAGGTTCTTGTTGAATTACTCCCAAGAGTAATATTTCTCAAGGATGAGGGTATGAGTCTTGGTCGTCTTAAAGCTCTTGATCTTCACATTTAGTTTCTAGGAATGCTAGGAATTGCATGAACTGGTGATTAAGGACAGGCTTATTTCGTCGAGGGATCGGGTTTAAGTGATTTAGTGAGTGACGTTAACATTAATGCATAAAGAAGAATTCTTACATACATGAGAGAGAACTTGGTGAAATCTAACCCCAACAACATACTTATCTCATATTAAACAACATTCGTTCATCCCTGTGCTATTTTGCTATTGATCAAACTGCATTCATATTTAACTTTCTGTCTTTGCATCTGAAACCAATGATCTCGTTTTCTTTAAGTCTTAATTAATCGAGTTATCACACGACTGTCTAGTGCCGAGAGTCCTTTGGGATACGATACTTGGTCTTACCATTTTATATTACTTGTGCGATTCGGTACACTTGCCGATCCATGAACACATTTCTGAGGTGAGGCATTGCTTACAACAGTGCATGTTATTAATCTAAGTCCTATAGTTACTTTGAACTCTGAGGTGCCATACAAGATTTGGTTTGACAAGAATGTTACTTATGATCATTTGCGTGTCTTCGGTTGTAAAGCATTTCTTCATGTTCCAAAGGATGAAAGATCCAAGTTAAATGTGAAGACTAGACAATGCATCTTCATTAGTTTTGGCCAGGATGAATTTGGCTACAAGTTGTGTGACCCCGTTGAAAAGAAAGTTGTTAGAAGTCGTTATGTGCAACTCATGGAAGATCAAACCATTGGAGAAGAGTACACCTAAGGAAGATGATAATGTGGTTGATTTTGATCCAATTCGATTGTCTATTAATGATTTAGATATTGATGTTCATGACGATGAACAACATGGTGATATTGATAATCAACAGATTGGAGATGGCTTAGATGTTCCTATTGATAATGTTGATGAAGAGGAACATGATGTGTGATGACAAATTTATGAACACCAAAATACGGCGCCACAAACTTGTTGAACAATCGGCAAGTGTGACCGAATCGTTTCAAGTAATAAACTCGGTAAGACCAAGTATCGTTCTCCCAAAGGACTCACGGCCTAGTTTAGTTATGTGATTCGTTGATTATTTAAGACTTAAGAACGAAATAAGTGGAATTTAATATGCAAAACAGAAAATAAACATGTATGCATGAGTTTTGATCAATGGCTAAAACAAAATACAAACACTTCAATGGAATATATGGATGAGTATGTTGTTGGGGTTATCAATTTCATCTTATCCACTCTCACATATTTTAGGAATTCAACATTCTTTTCATCATTGTTAATGCCACTCTCTAAATTACCTTGCAAGAAGGCCTATCCCTAATTACGAGTTCATACAATTCCTAGCATTCCTAATAATTAGTTCTTTTAGTGCAGGAGCTTAACGACAACCAATATACTATTGGGAGAAATTCCCCGGATCTAGACTTCCCCGTACGTTCCCGTATCGACAAAATCAATAATCATGCATTGAATGAGTTAAACAAAGCAAGCATTGAGCAAAGAGGAAAAACCCTAACTACTGATGAAAGAAAGCATAGGTCTTAAATATAAGATGTAAAAACAAATTCCATATATGAGAGTTTCACAAGACTACATTGATTCCCCAACAACAATACAAGGTTTAGTTCACCATATTCATGGTGAAACTAGATGAATAATAATGGAAGAATGAAAGATAAAACCCTAGAAAGGTGAAGAGGTAGCCTGAGCATCCAAGATCCTCCTTCAAAGGGGTGGAAGAGAGAGTGTTTGCTTCGTTTCTGCCAAAGATACAAACCCTAGGACGTCCTAAAGCTTATATACTATTCTAAAATTACAGAAAATTTAGGCCCAAGCCCATAAGTGTGCCGCTGAGCGGTAAAGTACCGCTCAGTGGTAAGTGCGTGAGTTGGTTTCTTCCCCTCAGCGGCCATTTTGCCCCTCAGCGGATCCCCCGTGAACTCCTGAGTGCCGCTCAGCGGTAAACTGCCGCTGAGCGGTAGTTGCGGCTTCTTCTTTTGCACTTTTTGATGTCTTTTCTGATTCCATCTCTCTCCTTCTTCACTTCTTTCACCAAATTCACCTTAAAACCTGCACAAAAACACTGAAATCAAGCATAAACCTGTCCAGCTCTCTTATTTCTGAAAATATGACCAAAAGCATGATTTTAAGCTAGTTTCTAAGTGTTAAAGGTTGCTTTTAGTATAAATTTTAAGCATAAAAATAACAGTTTTTCAACTGTTATTAATGTGTCACAAGATGAGAGTCTTGTGATGTACCTCAGCTACTTGAAGCTCAACCCAAAGGATCTGACAGGCCAAAACAACCTTCTAAGAAGTACTCTACCAATGAGTATGTGATGTTAACTGTTGAGGGAGAACCTAAATGTTATGAGGAGGCCATTGAAAGTGAAGAAAAACAAAAGTGGTTGGATGCAATGCAGGATGAGATGAAATCTCTACATGATAATCACACTTATGACTTGATGAAGTTGCCTAAGGGTAAGCGAGCCTTAGAGAATAGGTGGATTTTTAGGGTGAAGCAAGAGAACAATTCTACATTTACCAGATATAAAGCCAGATTAGTGGTGAAAGGCTTCAGACAAAGAAAGGGTGTTGACTTCAATGAGATTTTCTCACATGTGGTAAGGAAGACATCCATCAGAACTGTGTTAAGTTTAGCCGCTACTCTAGATTTGGAGGTTGAGCAGATGAATGTGAAGAAAACTTTCCTTCATGGTGATTGGAGGAAGAGATTTACATGAAACAACTAGATGGTTTTCTTATTGAAGGCAAGGAAGACTATGTGTGTAGGCTACGAAAAAGCCTATATGGTTTGAAGCAGGCTCCGAGGCAGTGGTATAAGAAGTTGGAGTCTGTTATGTGTGATCAAGGCTACACGAAGACTACTTCTGACCATTGTGTTTTTGTCAGGAAATTTTCTGAGAATGATTTCACTATACTGTTGTTATACGTTGATGACATGCTTATTGTTGGGAAAGATGTATCCAAAATTAACAGGTTGAAGAAACAATTGGGCGAGTCATTTGCCATGAAAGACATGGGAGCTGCTAAGAAGGTTCTTGGTATAAGAATCACTCGTGATAGAAAAGAGAAGAAACTTTGGCTATCACATGAGCACTACATTCAGAAGGTGTTGCAAAGATTCCAAATTGAAAATGCTAAAATTGTAAGTACTCCTCTTGCTACTCATTTTAAGTTGAGTGTTAAACAAAGTCCTTCAAATCAAGCTGAGAAGATATATATGAGAAAATTTCCTTATGCTTCTGCAATGGGTAGTTTGATGTATGCAATGATATGTACAAGGCCTGATATTGCACATGTTGTTGGTACAATTAGTAGATTTATGTCAAATCTAGGTAGAGAGCATTGAAATGCTGTGAAATGGATTTTGAGGTATCTTCGTGGTACTAGTGGTTTGAGGCTTTGTTTTGGAGTTGATAAGCCTACTTTGGTGGGTTACTCAGATTCAAATATGGCTAAAGACATTGATTCTAGAAAGTCCACTTCAGGCTATTTGATTTAGTTTGCAGGGGAAGCCTTGGCTTGGCAATCAAAGTTGCAAAAGTGTGTAACGTTGTCTACTATTGAAGCAAAATTCAATGCACTTACAAAAGCATGTAAGGAGTTGTTATGGGTGAAGAAATTTTTGTAGGAGCTTGGTTTTGTGCAAGGTAAATACTTGTTGTATTGTGACAATCAAAGTGTTATTCATCTTGGTAAGAATCCAACTTTTCATTCTAAATCCAAACATATTGATGTGAGGTATCATTGGATGTGATGTTTTGGATGCTAAGTTGTTGGAATTAGCTAAAGTTCATACAGATAATAAAGGTGCTGATATGATGACCAAGGCATTGCCAAGAGGAAAGTTTGAAGTTTGTTATGAGATGGCCGGTTTGACGCATATCTCCACAAAGTCGTGAGGGGGAGATTTGTTGGGTTATTGGGCTCCCTTCCTATGTGAAGAATAGGCCCAAATAATGTGAACCATTATGTCTCATTAGGTTAAATAGAGATGTGTCAGATTAGTAAGGCACATTAGAGTCATTTGAAGAGAGGCAAAAGCCAAGTGAGAAAAAAAGAAAGAACGAAAGACTTTCCCGCATAACCCTAAACTTACACTGGTGTTTTCGTCGTTGTGAAGTCGTTCATTGTTGGATCGGGCTGATTTTGGACAGTGGGTTCCAGACACATGGTTCTTCATTATGAATTTTCGGATCGTTAATCGAAGGTCTATTTTGGGAGAAATCAATCCCGCACCAGAAGCCTTGTTTTGGAGAATTTTCATCTTCTTTGTTCTCATTTGTAAGCATTTGTGCTTATTTTAATTGGCTGATGACCATTTGCTATTATTATTGGAGACTCTTTTATACACTATTATTTATCATAGTGGATTTTTGTTTCGTTTGGACCACTCGTGGTTTTTACCCTTGCATTGAGGGGTTTTCCACGTTAAAAATTATTGGTATGTCTTTGTGCTTTGGATCCTATTTTTGTTCTATTTGTTTGGTGCTCCTCGCAGATTCTCTCAAGAAGGAGGATTGAATTTCCGCTGCATTATTACTCTTTGTTAAGTTGTTATATTTTTTGGACCTTTCCCCATCAGCGCTAAGTGTTAGAAATTGGCGTTGATTACTCTCCTTTGTGAGAGATTCTGTGTTAAGAATTAGTTTGAGCGCCAGTATGTTGTTTTCTAAAGTGGTTTTTGGCCCTTTCCCCATCAGCCATTTCTGACCTTTACTTATCTAAAGTGGTTTTCTATTAATACTATGTATGTTTTGTGTAAAGTTTGTGATGCTTTATGAATTATATTGTGACTATATGTATGTATAAAGTATGTTGTGAAAGAAATAAGCATTTAATCTCAAGTAGAGAAGGGAAGGGTATGTGGTGAGAGGAGTAGAAGGTCCTAGTATAGGGGTTTTACCTTAGATAACCTTGTGCATGGTAGAGTGAAAATAATTGGCAATGACTCTATAAAGCAGCAAATGTCACCACAAGTGTATAACTTGCCAGAGTTTGATATCAATACATTTATCTAGATGGTCAAGTATAGAGTTTATGTTAGTATGCTTAAAATTTGTTTGATTTACTTGTGTTTAATTATATATTCATAACTCAATTGTATGCATGTTTCTTTGGTAAAATTAGCTTACCCTTCTATCTTTGTTTGGGTATTTGCTTAGTTTCTTGATTACTGTGATCACCTTAATTATGTGAGCAGATGAGGAAGTATCTGTTGAACAGGTGCTAAGTGATGGTGGAGCTGAAATGTAGAGTAGGATTTTAACTTCTTTGTATATATGTTTTTTTGAAAAACTCTATTTTTGTACTTGTAGATCAGTGTAATAAAACTATCATTAGTGTATGATTTGTATATATATATTTTGGTGTTATAATTATGTTTGGATAACTATAATAACATTTTATATATCCTCTTTTAAGTTAATTGTTCTCTTCTCATTAGATATGTGATGCATGATATTATTAAAATAAAATATTACACAATTAATTATATACTATTAGGTATTTTATTTTCAAATTTATATATTTAAATTGTATTTACTGGAATAATTCATTTTCAAATTAAAAAAAATAATTTTAATCTCTTATTTGAAGAGATGTATTTAAATGTTTTTTATTATTTAAGTATTCAATATGAAGAATTAAAATAAACTTTTTTAAACTGCTTTCAATTCGTAAATAGTATATTTGAAAATTTTAAATTTAAGAAAATAAAATCTTTTTAAATTTAAGAAATCAAAATTAAATTCGTGCTAAATTTTAAAGATAATATAATTAAACCTATACAAAATATATATTGAGAATTCAATTACTTTTTATAAATTTATATTTTTGGAGGTTATCATTTAAATAAGTAAAAAGGTAAATAAAAATACGTCCATAATTTTGTGTTATTTTACTTGACTAAAATTGTGTCTCTTTTATTTACTTTTTTCTTATTATCTTGATTTGTTAAAATAAAGTGTGTGTCTATATATATATATAAACAGACAGAGATATATATATATATATATATATATTTAAAGGTTATGTTTTCACTAGTTTACTCAAGCAGGAATATTTTATAGCAGTTATAAAAATGTTGCTTATAAGGTTAATTAAATAAATAATAATTTTATTGATAGAACGTTTATTATTATTTTTTAACAATTGCGATTTCAACTTCCTGTATTAACATCAAATAGTACACTTGTATTTTTTTTTATTTTTATTTTTAGTTTACTTCTTTGAAAAATGTTAATGAAATTGAACTATCTAGGACAGTGTTGAACAAATTTTGAATCTAACTCATGAGCATAAAGTAGAAAAAGCAAATAATGTATAAAATCTTTATGAAAAAAGGATCGGTATTGTACCTTAGTACATTATCTGTAGAAGGTATTCATGTGCGAAAATTGATATTTTATACCTTACAAATTAATTATGATACATTGATTGCATGAAAATGTCTGCGGGATCACAAAACTATTGATTTCATGTCATGTTGAAGGTTCTTATTCACTTGAAAATGATATTCTTATGATGGTTCTGTATATGATGTAACCTAATGTTCAAGTTAGCTTGAAATAGTGCACTTTGAGATTACATGAAGTTGGAAGAGATGAGAATTTGTTACACATAAAAGGAGATATTATTTGGAATTATTTTCACAGAACCTGCGTATTTGAGTTGAAAAGAAAGATGAAAAAAATGTTAAAGATAAATTAATTAAAAAGAGACAATTACCTTATATCTTGATCTAACAATATAAGATATCATTTAGGATTTCTTTTATATGTAAACATATCTAACATTTCATTTTCATCCATTAGACAATCAAATCAATTAAAAAATGGGTGTATAAATATTGGAAAATGTGAAAATGGACACAAAAGCAAATAACTAAAAGGGTATTTGAATGTGTTTTTAGTAAGTAAATTTAAGTTAAAATATTAATTTAGTATTTATTTTTGTTTGATTTTGTGAATTATTAGATACAATATACTTTTTTTAATAAGGTCTTTATTTGGTCAATTTGATTTAATTTAGTTTTTTTAATATCGTTTAAATAATCAATAAATCGTGAGTGAATAGTGTATTTATTATGGTAGGTCCTCTTGTTTTAAATTTTTTAATTTTAAAAAAAATTAATAAAAAAAAATCCAAATGTCAAACCAACATCATGTAGCATCATGTTACATGACACTAGTAGTGTCATGTATTAGTGTCAATAACATGTGTCAGTGTTAGTGTTACATGTTAATGTCAGTATCATGTGTTAGGGTCAGCGTTACATTTCAATATTTTATATTCAATTTGGTTCCTATATTTGTTACTTGTGTTCAATTTAGTCCTAATTTTTTTTTTAAATGAAACAATTTTGTTCATTTACAAACTTAGACCAAATTTAGTTTTTATATAAATGTTATACTAGTTTTTAGGTTAAACTATTTAATTGATTTTTAAACTAAAAATCACATAAAGTATTAAATAATTTAATTAATTTTTAACCTAAAATTCACATAAATTATTAAATAGTTTGTGATTTTTAACCAATTAAATTTTAAACCAATGATGTAGTCCCTACGTCTAAAATTTTCATTGTAATTTTAAACCAACTCTAACCTTAAATTAGAAATATTTAATTAAAATGTAAAGATTTTGATATAGTAGTATTTGGTATTTTAGCTTTTGATAGAAAACATAAAATAAATTTGACACCAATGATATATGAAAAAAAAAATTATCACTTCAACCTAAAAGCTTAATTTGGTTGGAACAAAAATGATAAATATAGAAATCAAATTGAATATAAGACACTGATAATGACACTAAAACTAACACCAACACGTGCCATTGACTCTAACATGTAATAGTGCTACTATCACGTAGCACGATGTTGGCTTGACACAAGGACATGCTAAATTTGTATTCGATCAAGAATAGCAAATACAGAAGCGACAACACTTTTTAATTTAGTAGAATCTAGGACCAAAGAGCCAGATTGAGAGATTCCTATAGCAGCCATGTTGAGTGCAAAAAGGACCTGAAAATCAAGAAGAATAAAATTAATACAAGAAAAATAGATAAACCCTGCGTGCATCCTAACTTTACTGCTAGCATAACTTTGAGACAAGAAGTGGTGGAAATCTTGACTCAGTGAAAGAGTAAGGAGAGAGTAAAGTAACTTACACGAAAACATATGATAATGTTGATTTTCCATCCTTTACAAGTCGAGCTCCAGCATAAAAGTTGCATGCATACATTCATTAAATTTACACTATGAACACCAACTTTATTTAAGTTTATTACTTCTCCAACCACAGGCAACCTTAATGTTAAACATACATAAAATTCATTAAATTCAACAATTTTGTCTGCAAAATAAAATCCACCCATGTTATCAACTCATCTACCACATAACTCAGATAGCAAATTTCTACCTATGTTAATGCACTCTGGTACCCATAATAACCAACCAAAGACAATGTTATCAATATAACGCTTTTGTTCATTACTCAACTTTTGGTTCAAACCACCTATGAACTTTGTCTTGCAGGAGTGTCTAAAAACTAACTGCATACAAAAATATGGTTTCTATTTAAATATAAAAAAACCTAAAATTTTTGGAAATATAATATAACCCCACATACCTTCTTCTTGCTATGACAAACTTCACTCTATTCACCAACTTCCTCCATTGCAACAATACCTACAATACACCAAATAAGGTCCACAAAAATCAGAGTAACACCCAAAAAAATATAACAACCCCAAAATGATAAAAAAAAATTGAAAAAAAAGTCAAACTCATTGAACAAGACCAAAGGATAACCCAAACAAATGATTGGAAGCTTCAAAACCCACGTCAATGGCGGTTTTGGCCTTCAATGGTGCTTTGAAACGGTGTACGTTTGGTCCGAACGATGGTGGCGGAGACAAGTTTGGTCAATGACGGAGGTTGGGTGAACGACGGTTTGTGGGTAAAAGGAGACTCTCTCTCGTACCTCACAAATCAAACTTTTCAATCCCAAAAAATAAAACCTACGAAGAAGAAAAACCCGCCAACACCAAATTCATTTATTTCCCCATCATTTTAATTTTTTTTTAAGGTGTTCACATGGACCAATGACATGTTGACACGTGTCGGAGTCAAAAGGTTATCAAGTTTTGGAGTTGAAATATCGTTATCCTATCTAAAATATGTATCTTGCAACCCTTATTCTCGCTTGGCGATAAACAAAAATGAATTTTTTAGAGTTAGGGGAGGCCTGCTGGCCGAGCGAACATACTTTCACTAAGCGAATGCCAAATTCGAATTTGGCAGAGAGGCAGGGGATGGGAACTCGTTGAGTGAGTTTGTTCTCGTTAGGTAAATTATCATGTAATTTGTTCTAGTGTTGGACTTGGAGTACCTAGAAAACACTATAAGGGGTGAGGAGGGGTTGAATATTGTTAATAGAAAACTTTTTGAAAACAATGTTTTAGCATTTTAGTCAAGGATTTAAAGACTTTACGCAAATAGTTATATGCTCAACTTTGGAAAACAATAAAATCTTTTCAAGTGCTTTTTAGTTGTTAAAATATTTATACTACAACATTTTAATAAAACTTCCGTTTTAATAATGAATTGTTTAAAGGAGGAAGTGTTTATATCAAAAGTAAGTGCATATGCAGATTTCTTAAGAGAAGCATTGAAGAGAACATAACAATAAGCACACAGTCAGTTTTATACTGGTTCACTCACCGAGCTGCGTCTAGTCTCCTCTAATACCTTAGAGAGTTCCACTATAATCTTCAACAATATTAGAACTGAGTATTCTCACCACTCTTGGTATCCCTAATAAAAAATAACCCTTGCTACCTTGACTAGTTGAGTTTCATCACTCTTGGTATCCCTAGTCAACGAATAACCTCTATACCCTAACTAATTGAGTTTCACCTACTCCTGGTTGTGTAATATTCTTCACCACTCTTGGTATCCGTAAACACTCCTGGTATCAGCCTGATACATTGTCTAGTTGAGTTTCACCCACTATTGGTTTCCACTAGAAAATTATGGTATCAACTTGATACGCTACCTAGTATTCCTTTAACTCAACTGAGTTAATCAACAAGTGTTTTAATTCTCTTCAGAATGTGCAATAAAAAAGATTGCTTACAAATCCTTACATGATTACTCTTACAGAGAGAATATATGTTTAGTACAATTCAATCTATAGACTCGCTGAGTGTTTTTCTATCTTCTCTCTTCATACAAAACTAAACTTATATTACAATGAAGCTTGAGAGTTTTTCTAGACTTGAGCTTTTTCTCTTATCAGATATTTTCTTTTGAGTTCTTGAGCTCTTCTATGCTTTTCTCTCAATGATATTTTCTTGTTCTCTCTTCTCTTGTATGCTTTTCTCTTTGTAGGTTATTCTCTTGATTCTTTCTTCAAATATTGTTCTATTTAAAGGCTTCTCAAAAGATATCTGTTAGACAGAGCTTTGGCCTTGATTCTTGTGTCTTCTCAGTCATGTCGTATGAAGCAGCCGTTGGTTAATGTCAACTTGTCAAAGTAGACTTGCTTTATCAGTACTTAGATGAAAGTAGATTGCACTTTCTTTTTGGGACGACTTCTGATGGAGAGCACATTTCGTGAATGTCTTCTTTGTTCTTGATGCCCACTTCTTATTTGTATTGAATGAGCAGGTGGATGTGTGTAATAGGAAATCTGCACAAAGTAGAGTAGATATCTGAATGCAACAACTATGCCTTTTCCCTTTGCATTTTTGTTGTTTTTAAATGTTGAGCATTTAATGGCATCTAATGCCTGTTTAGAGTAACAAAGTGCTTTTTACATTTTCTACTGTTCAGGTAGGATTTTATCATTTAAGCTTTTAACTAAGATATCAAACATTGATTGAAGACTTCATCGTTGGATGAAGTAGATCGTTTAGCTCATGGTATCGTCTATTTTGTATAAACACTTTTAGGTTTTGCCTTATTCATCAAGTGTGTTTAGCAGGTTGTCTTCTTTCACAAGTTTTTGGAATATTAATTGAGACTTTCAAAGCGTTTTCCAAAAATATTATCTAGCACTTTTACCTTCTTAACTAAATTGAGAGTTTGACTAAATATTGTTTGGTACAATATAACTTTTGCGTGTAGCAAGACTCTCATCAATGTTTAAATTTGGGAATCGTTTAGTGTTACGTCCAATTTATGCCTGTGATTTTCTAACACTTTCCGAAGTTACTTGGTTTTTAGAGTATTTTATTTATCACTTATATTTTAGCTATTATGATATCCTAGTGATATCATCTTCATATTCTTATTTCGTTTAATGTTGTTTTGTTAAATTCAAGACATATGAGAGCCTTTAAACATTTTAGTCTTAGTGTTGATGGATTGGCAAGTGTACCAAATCGCACAAGTAATATAAAATGGTAAGACTAAGTATCATATCCGAGAAGACTCTCGGCACTAAACAATGGTAAGATGACTCGATTAATTAAGACTTAAGTAAAATGAAATCATTGGCTTAAGATGCAAGAACAAAAATTTAAATATGAATGTAGTTTGATCACTAGCAAAGTAAGACAAAGATGAACATATGTTGTTTATAATGAGATGAGTATGTTGTTGAGGTTAGATTTCACCAGGTTCCCTCTCATATATGTAAGAATTCTTCTTTATGCATTAATGTTAACGTCACTCACTAAATCACCTAAACCCGATCCCTCGACGAATAAGCTTGTCCTTAACCACCAGTTCATGCAATTCCTAGCATTTCTAGCAATTAAATGTGAAGATCAAGAGCTTAAGACGACCAAGACTCATACCCTCATCCCTGAGAAATATTACACTTGGGAGAATTCAACAAGAACCTGAATTGTAAGGAACCTCCTGAAACTCATGCAATTCATAAATCATCCGATGAATGAGTTAAACAAAGCATGTAATAAGCACAAATGAATTACTCTAACAATTAATGAAAAAGCATATTGAATTAAGAATCAATTCAAATACATGAGAGTTCACAAGGTTACATCATTCCCCAACAACAAATACAGTTTAGTTTCCCATAGACATGGAGAAACTAGATGAATAATGAAAAAGAATGAGATAGCAAAACCCTAAAAGTAGAGGAAGGACGCTTTCGCATCCAAATCCGCCTTTAGAGAGTGGAAGAGTGTGCTGTTGTGCTGCTCCAGCCAGAGATGCCAAACCTAGGACGCCTGGGTCCTTTAAATAGAGTGAAGACAGAACAAAAATGAAGCCCAAGCCCTAGAGAATGGCGCTCAAGCGCCCCACTTAGGGCGCCCGAGCGACGAGTGGTGGTCTTCCACGGTCAAGCCTCACAGAGGTCGCCCAAGTCTTCTACATCCGGCGCTCAAGCGCCCCAAAAGGGGCGCCCGGGCGGTGAGCGACACTTCCTGCGCTTAAGCCTTCCAGAGGACGCCCAAGCTTCATGCTGTTGGCGCTCAAGCACCCAAAAAGGGGCGCCCAGGCGGTGAGCGGTGGTTTCCTGCGCTCAAGCCTCCAAAAAGGGCGCCCAAGCCTCGAGTTTCCTTCCTTCTGGTGCTTTTTTTGGACCTTTCTGAGCTCTATCTCCTTAGCACTTTATCCCTGCTTTCCATATTAACACATTTTCTATCAAAACAAAGGGAATTAGTTATAAAATCATCAAATTCAACCTCAACTCTCTTATTCACATAACTTAACAGAAAAACATGATTCCAAGCAAGTTTCTAAGCAAAAAAGGGTGTATTTAGTACCAAAATTACCTCACAAATAACGGTATTTTCAACCGTTAACAAAACCCCAAACTTAGAACGCTGTTTGTCCTCAAGCAAAACAGATTGTAACTTAGCTTTTCAGAACAATCACTACAATGACTCAACCTTTTTGAACAACTTTTTCTTACAGACAAGAAATCACTTTGATCAACTCAGCATACAGATGTTAGTTAAGATGTACAGATGCCTTAATCAATTAAAATCAGTGTGATGTTCCTGTACTTCAACAGATGCTATCTTTAAGGATGATCAATCAACCTAGAAGAGATGCAATCAGAAATTTAGAGAACTACTCCTCACCAAAAAAAGTGTTTCACTCAAGCACTCAAAAGTGTTTCACTCAAGCACTCAAAAGTGTATCACTTAAGCACTCAAAAGTGTATCACTCAACTCACAGGTGTATAGTAAGGTGTTGGTGTCTTTTTCACTTTGCTATCACAATGTCACAGAATTTAACTTTGCCTTTCATTTAGCCACAATCAAACATACTCACAAGCAAGTTGTCATCACAAGGGCTTATCATGGCTTGTAACTTGGTTGGACTAAGAAGGAAATTGGTTTTTCTGGTCAACAAAATCCTTGAGTTAAGAGAGATATTTATGATTTCATCATTCAAGCACAAACTCTCTTTCGTTTTCCAGCTTTCCCTTGCATTAAGCTTTTCTTTTCTTTTTTTTTATTTTTCTTTTTCTTTTGCTTTTGCTTTTCAAGTACTCATTGCTTAGCTCAATGCTTTTTCTTTTCAATCTTCCCAGTAACCCCAAACTTGAACCTTTATCAATACCTCACAAATGTTCTCAACTTAACTCAAGGTAAAGATTTTCACAAAGGGTTTTCAACACATGCATAAGGCTTAAGGTTCAACAGGTAGAACAAACTATTTTCTTTTCAGTGGATAAATTCATGTGAAGGCTAAAAGAATAAAGGATAACAAAAGATGGCCTTGATCATGTGAAACCTGCAAGCAAGTAGTTCAATCATAGAAAATTTGGGCAAAATCATTCATGCTTTCAAAGTAATAGCAATTATTCATCAAAAACTCTGAAGCCCAAAACTCACACAGGTAAACTCTCAAGTCCCAAAATTCAGAAAAACAACCTGCTCAGTATCTCAATCAAACTTTACCTCAAGCACCTGTTTCATACTCTATGAGCAATCACCTGTATATCAGCACATCATGCATCACATCAACATCAATCAATACACTAGAATATCAAAAAGTAATACTCATCACAAATCAAAGCACAGTTGAATCAAAGCAGTGTAATGTATCCAAGCAGAGTACAATAACAAAACAAATAATTAAAAAGGAAAGTTTAGAAAGTTGGGTTGCCTCCCAGTAAGCGCTTCTTTAACGTCGCTAGCTTGACACCATTGAACTCAATCTGGATCAACCAACTCCACGACTGTGGAGAGGCGTTTCACCTCACCACCAAGATAATGCTTGAGACGTTGTCCATTGACAACCCAACTTCTTTGTGGATCTTCAGAGGAAGGATCTATTAGCTCAACTGCTCCATGTGGAAGAACATTCTTGATTATAACTGGACCAGACCACTTGGACTTCAACTTTCCAGGGAAAAGCTTCATTCTTGAATTGAAAAGTAGCACCTACTGTCCTGGATTAAAAAATTTCTTCAACAACTTCTTGTCATGATAAAATTTCACCTTTTCTTTGTAATTCTTTGAAGAATCATAGGCATGCAGCCGCATTTCCTCAAGCTCAATGAGTTGCCTTCTTCTCTTTTCAGCAGCGTCGTCACAAGGATCAAAATTCAAGAATTTTAAGGCCCACGGAGCTCGATGTTCCATCTCCACCGGAAGATGACATGTCTTTCCATAGACCATTTGGAAAGGAGATAATCCAATGAATGTCTTCATTGCAGTTCTATATGCCCAAAGAGCATCATCTAACCTCTGAGACCAATCCTTTCTTGATGAGGCAACTGTCTTTTCTAGAATCCTTTTTATCTCCCTATTTGAAACCTCTGCTTGTCCGTTTGTCTGTGGATGATAAGGTGTAGCTACTTTGTGTCTCACACCATAGTGTTTGAGTACCCTTGCCAGCTGAAAATTGCAAAAATGAGATCCTCCATCACTAATGAGTACTCTGGGCGTTCCAAACCGGGAAAAAATTTGCTTTTTCAGAAATTTAATAACAATTCTAGAATCATTCCTAGGACAGGCCAGGGCTTCCACCCATTTGCTCACATAATCCACTGCCACCAACATATATTCATTGTTGAAAGATGGTGGAAAAGGTCCCACAAAGTTTATGCCCCAACAATCAAAAACTTCAACTTCTAGTATGCCTTGCAGTGGCATCTCATGACGTTTGGAGATATTCCCCGTCCTTTGACACTTATCACAGTTTCTGGCATGATTATGAGCATCTTTAAACAGAGTAGGCCAATAAAATCCGAACTGGAGTATTTTTACAACTATTCTCTCTCGACTAAAATGTCCCTCATAAGGTGAGTCATGACAGTGCCATAAAATTCCTTCTACTTCTTCCTTAGTCACACAACGGCTCAAAAGGTTATCTGCTCCAATTTTGAACAAGTAAGGATCATCCCAAATAAACTGCTTGGCATCATGTAAATTTTTTTTTCTTTGTTGCCAATTGAGATCTTCTAGGATTACTCCTGCAACTTTAAAATTAGCCATATCAGCAAACCACGGCCTTTGATGGATATACATAAGTGTTTCATCAGAGAAGGATTCCTAGATTTCTGCTTCCTTGCTTGTAACTTCAGTTTAACCAACCGAGATAAGTGATCAACAATTACATTTTCACTTCCCTTTTTGTCACGGATTTCTACATCAAACTCTTGTAGTAAAAGCACACATCTAATCAATCGCGGCTTAGAATCTGGCTTGGTTAGCAAGTACTTTATAGCTGCATGATCTGTGTAGATGATTACTTTAGACCCAATGAGATAAGGTCTAAATTTCTCTAAAGCATACACAATAGCAAGAAAGTTTTTCACTATGGTGGCATAATTCAACTGGGCTTCATTCAAAACCTTGCTTGCATAATAAATAGTGTGAAATACCTTTTCTCTTCTCTGGCCAAGAACAGCTCCTATAGCATAATTGTTGGCATCACACATTAACTCAAAATCTTGGTTCCAATCAGGAGCTACTATTATTGGAGCAGAAATCAGTTTTTTCTTCAAAACATCAAATGCCTTAAGGCACTCATCATCCATCACAAATGGTGCATCCTTAAAAAGGAGGTTGCTTAGTGGTTTGGCAATTTTTGAAAAGTCTTTGATGAATCTTCTGTAAAAAGTCGTATAACCCAAAAAACTTCTGATTCCCTTCACATTGGTTGGTGGTGGAAGTTTTTCAACAACCTCCACTTTGGCTCTGTCAACCTCAATTCCCCTGGAAGAAATTTTATGACCCAAGACAATGCCTTCCTTTACCATAAAGTGACATTTTTCCCAATGAAGAACAAGATTGGATTGGGTGCATCTTTTAAGTACAACATCCAGGTTAGACAAACACTCATGAAAGGAACTGTCAAACACTGAAAAATCAACCATAAAGACTTCAATGCATTTTTCTATCAAACATGCAAAGATTGTCTGCATACATCTCTGAAAAATGGCTGGAGCATTACATAACCCAAACGACATTTTTCTGTATGCAAAGACTCCAAATGGGCAAGTGAAAGCCGTCTTTTCTTGGTCTTTTGGATCCACCACAATTTGATTATATCCAGAATATCCATCCAGAAAACAATAGAAAGCCTGACCTACCAATCTCTCCAGCATATGATCCATGAAAGGAAGGGGAAAGTGATCCTTCCTAGTGGCATTTTTCAACTTTCTGTAGTCGATACACATCCTCCATCCAGTAACAGTCCTTGTGGGTATGAGCTCATTTTTTTCATTATAAATAACTGTCATCCCACTTTTTTTTGGTACCACCTGTACTGGGCTTACCCATGCATTGTCAGAAATACGGTAAATAATGCCAGCTTCAAGTAACTTTAGCTCTTCCTTTCTCACCTCCTCCTTCATTACTGAATTCAACCTTCTTTGTGGTTGAGCAACTGGTTTGTAATCATCTTCCATGAATATTTTGTGCATACAATATGTTGGACTGATGCCTTTGAGATCTGAGATTGACCACCCAATAGAGCCTTTGTTGGCTTTAAGTATCTCAACCAACTTTTCTTCTTCTTTGGGAGAGAGAGAATTGCTGATGATAACTGGTTTATTCCCACCTTCTTCTAGGAACATATATTTCAAGTGTGGTGGTAACATCTTCAACTCCAATTTGCTTTCCTTGACTTTTTCTTTTGTGTTGATCTCTTCTGTCTTTTGCAGTGGATCTTCTTTCAATTCTTCTAAATCAGTCAAGCATTCATCAATTAGTTCCTCTTCTTTTTCATTCCATTCTTCACAGGTTTCAACTAGCATCTCCTCCAAAGAAAAAGTATTACTTACTTTCTTTTCTTGTATCATGCAAATTTCATCAAGAAGATCAAGATGAAAGAATTCCTTGTTATCATTTGGGTGAGACATGGCTTCAAAAACATCAAAATTTACTTCTTCATCTTGTACTCTCAGTTTCAGCTTGCCATTTTCCACATCAATCAAAACTGTAGCAGTCTTCACTGAAAGGTCTTCCAAGAATAAGAGGTACATTCGCATCTTCTTCCATCTCCATGATAACAAAGTCTACTGGAAATAGAAATTTATCTACCTTCACAAGCACATCTTCAGCTACCCCATAAGGATATTTCAAAGATCTATCTACTAGTTGAAGAGTCATCCGAGTAGGCTTGAGTTCTAACCCTTCAATCTTTTCAAACATGGAGAGCGACATGAGATTAATGTTGGCTCACGGATGAATAAGTGCCTTCCCAACAGAGATATTCCCTATAGTACAAGGAATAGTGAAGCTTCCTGGATCTTTCAACTTGGGAGGTAGGAGCTTTTGTATGATAGCACTGCAGTTTCCTTGAACTTCAATAGTTTCCTCTTCAATGTATTTCCTTTTTTTAGTGAGGAGCTCCTTCAGAAATTTAGCATATGAAGGCTATTTTTCTCAGCCTTTCCTTTTCTTTTCTCTCTATTTTTCTCTCATCTAAAACTTTTCCACTTCTAGTAACAACAACTTTGCATTCTTCTTTGGAGTTAGCTTTCATGTTACTCCCCATATCGTCCAGCTTTTGAATTATGTGACAAAGTTGTTTTTCTATCCTCTTGAATGTTGCTTGATTATTTTTATGATGAGAATCAGACACCTGCATTAACTGTTGAAGGGTGTCATCCATCTTAGCCATTCTTTCTAAGAGGGAGGGTTGTTGCTGCCATTGTTGTTGTGTGACACCTTGTCCAAATTGATTTGATCACATGTTAGAGTGAGATTTCCACTTGTGTGGAAATCAACTTGTCTGTATTGCATCCTGCACACTAGACACAAAACCCTAGAAAACACTGTTAGCACAAAAACAAAAATAAACGACACAAAACACAAATTAAAATAGGATAAAAATAAAACTAAAATTAGAAAAATAAAAATAAAGTCAAAGTTAATCAAGAATCACACAAATATAATAGTTTAAACCGTGAGTCCCTGGCAACGACGCCAAAAACTTGGGTATAGATTGACCAGTGTACCAAATCGCACAAGTAATATAAAATAGTAAGACTAAGTATTGTATCCCAGAAGATTCTCGGCACTAAATAGTTGTGTGATGACTCGATTAATTAAGACATAAATAAAATGAAATCATTGGTTTAAAATACAAGAACAAAAAATTAAATAAGAATGTAGTTTGATCACTAGCAGAGTAACACAAAGATGAACGAACGTTGTTTATAATGAGATGAGTATGTTGTTGGGATTAGATTTCACCAAGTTTCCTCTCATGTATGTAAGAATTCTTCTTTATGCATTAATGCTAACGTCACTCACTAAATCACCTAAACTCGATCCCTCAGCGAATAAGCATGTCCTTAACTACCAGTTCATGTCCTTAAGACGACCAAGACTCATACCCTCATCCCTAAGAAATATTACTCTTGGGAGAATTCAACAAGAACCTGAATTGTAAGGAACCTCCCGACACTCATACAATTCATAAATCATGCGATGAATGAATTAAACAAAGAATGTAATAAGCACAAATGAATTACTCTAACAATTAATGAAAAAGCATATGGAATTAAGAATCAATTCAAATACATGAGAGTTCACAAGGTTACATCATTCCCCAACAACAAATAGAATTTAGTTCCCCACAGACATGGAGAAACTAGATGAATAATGGAAAAGCTTGAGATAGCAAAACCCTAAAAGTAGAGGAAGGATGCTTTCGCATCCAAATCCGCCTTCAAAGAGTGGAAGAGTGTGCTGTTGTGCTGCTCCAGCCAGAGATGTCAAACCTAGGATGCCTGGGTCCTATAAATAGAGTGAAGACAAAACAGAAACAAAGCCCAAGACCGAGAGAATGGCGCTCAAGCGCCCCACTTAAGGCGTCCGGGAGGCAAGCGGTGGTCTTCCATGCTCAAGCCTCGCAGAGGTCGCCCAAGCCTTCTACATTCGGCGCTCAAGCGCCCCAAAAGGGGCGCCCGGGCGGTGAGCAACACTTCCTCCTCTTAAGCCATCCAGAGGACGCCAAGCCTTTTACATCCGGCGCTTAAGCGCCCCCAAAAGGGGCGCTCGGGCGGTGAGCGGCACTTCCTGCGCTTAAGCCTTCTAGAGGACGCCCAAGCTTCGTGCTATTGGCGCTCAAGCGCCTAAAAAGGGGCGCCCGGGCGGTGAGCGGTGGTTTGTTGTGCTCAAGCCTCCAAAAAGGGCACCCAAGCCTCGAGCTTCCTTCCTTCTAATGCTTTTTCTAGACATTTCTGAGCTCTATCTCCTTAGCACTTTATCCCTGCTTTCCATATTAACACATTTTCTATCAAAACAAAGGGAATTAGTCATAAAATCATCAAATTCAACCTCAACTCTCTTATTCACACAACTTAACAGAAAAACATGATTCCAAGCAAGTTTCTAAGCAGAAAAGGGTGTATTTAGTGTCAAAATTACCTCACAGATAATGGTATTTTCAACCGTTAACACTTATAGACAATTTTTTCTTAATAAGACTCACTAGGTGAGACCCTAGTCGTTGAGCGATTGAACTTCTAGGGATTAGTCATTGAGCGAGTATGTGATCTTGTTGGGTGAGTTTGTATTTTCTGATTGTTTTATTTGAGAAGGAATTTCTAGGAATATGAGAAAGAAAAATTAGATATTGGTTACAATGAGGTGGTTTTCAAATAAATGAGTTGATATATAAAATTGGAATGTTGTGATTTGTTGTATACCCATACCTTTTCTGAGGAGAAAAGATAAGTTAGTTTAATGTTATACATTGATTAGGCACACCCTTTTGAAGTCATCCTTATACTCTATTAGATTTACAAACTCATGGAAAGGATGTGATCTAAGTGATGAGAAGTAAATAAGGTTCTTATAGTTGGTTCTTAGGTCGAAGATCTCTTTTCTTTAAGCTATAAAGAATTTATCTTGCCACGAGGAGAGCAAAACCATATACTACTAATGGTGAGCAACACTTGAGGTTTTAAGGATTAAAATTTTTGGGTGACAAGTGCATTATTTTTAGAGTTTGAATCAATATATAAATCTAGATAAATTGAGTCTAGAGTTTACTTGTTTATGAATGTGTTTTAAAATACATAATGTGTGGTTGATTGTATTAGTTTATAATTCATTTGATTATTATGATTTTCTAAATTATCACTAGTTTACCATTTGTTGTTTGTTGTTGTGTCTCTTTTACAATAATCATTTCTATAATATATACAAATGATGTTACATGAGGAAAGGATACTAGCCAATAGGTTGAGTGTGGTGGTATAAGGTTTTGGAAGTAATGTATATAGATGTGTAATATGGTGTAGGTTATTAGTCTTATATTGTATTTTTAAGGAAATAGTAACTTATATATTTTGAATTATTTTATATGTGAAACAAGTATAATTATGTTTATATATATTTTTTCTATCCATATGTTTTTGTTTGCTCAGTACTCAAATTTAGAGATTCTAAAATAGTAGAAATAATCTATTTTTATGGATTGTTATAATATTGATGATGAAACATTTAAAAAATGTGAAACACAAAGAGAAATGTAACCGTGGAAATTTTCAGTTATTTTGGATTTTTTTAATATCACTTAATTAGTAAAAATATAAAATGTTTTTTACATTATAACTTTTTTATTCCCGCCGCTGAAGAGAAAAATTACGGATTCATCAGCGACTTATTAGTATGAGGGAATTTGACTTGATTTTCTCAGCAAAAAAGTAAAGTAAAAATGAAAGTTGTTTTAGAATTTGAATTTCAGTTTATATTATTTCTCACGGTCTTACAATTTAGTGTAAGTGTGTCAATTTATATGCAAGTGGCTTGGTTGAAAAAAAAATGAAAAAAAAAACTTTTTAAATAAAATAAAGTAAAATTATTTTTAAATAAGAACTAATTTAATCATAAGCAAATATTAATGTAGTTATTATTAGTATTTTTATTTTCTTTTTGTTTTTAAATTATCATTAATTTCTTATTTTAAATATTTCTTATTTTAATTATTTCTCATTTTCATTGGTGTTAGTGTTGCTATACATGGGATATTAAAAAAAATTGGAAGTTTAAAAATGGTAGTGAAAATTAAATATATTAATTTTTAAACTTTATTGGATGGAAATTAAAATAATATATTTAAAAAAATACCAAAATTTAATAATTTTTAAACCAATAAAAAAAGTAAGGTACAATGAACAAACAAGTTGTAATTGTCAATGGAGAAGTTGTGGGTGGGTCAAAATGAAGCAATATCCCTCACTACAAGATTTGACTACTAAAGGGATTGAGTTGGCTTTCCACCCAACTTTTTTACGCATAAACTTTTCTAAAACAACATTTTTTTAATTTACACTAATTTATAACATTTTTCATTCCATATATTTTTTTTTTCAAAAACTTGTCATAGCCGACTCAACATTTTAAAGCAATTCAAAGATTGAATCAAATGTGCTAAAGCCAAAGAAACACTTACTTTTTGCATTATGTGTAGATTATAAAACTTACTTTTTGCATTGGATTTAATCATATAATGGTAAATATAAATCTTATAATGAATGATATTTTTGTGTTTTGGGAAAATATTCATACCCCACATGAAGAAAAACTCCAATTCTCCTATATAAATAAGGGAAAGATTATCAAAATCAAGTAATTAGCTTAAGAGAGTCATGAAACTAATTATTCAGCAATTTCACCATCAAGTTACTTCAAAAGTGGAAATTTCAAGAAAAGATTGAACCTTGAGGAAACAATTTCATCATGGTCATTGATTGGATGAGGGATTTGGATCTATAATAAAATAACATACCTAACTTTGCTATATGAGTTTGTTTGACAAAAGTCATAGCTTTTCATTAAATAATTGTTATATTCAACATCTGTCATTAGTGGTGTTCTGAACATGTGGTGTACCATAGATGCTATCAAATGAATAATGGTTTAAAGACTTAGTCATACCAAAAGAACATTCACATTTTTTTCCCCTTTTGTCAATATTAATATATATTTTTTTATAAATATTGTATTTATCAAAATATAATGAACTTTGACTTCCACAAATTCCCGTCATTAAATGTTAATTAACAGCCTAGTTATTGATTTTTCATGTCCTATGGTACAAGGAAACCCTAGTAGCTGGAATGATGTGTACAGTAATAATAATAATAATTATAATTGTCTTTCTTTTGATTAAAGCTTAAGGCTATTGTTTTTCTTCCCAGTTTTGTTGAGTATTAATAACAAATGGATTATATGTGTGTGTGTTTTCTTAAATAGTGTCCTTAAGATCTAGTTAATACTTTTTCGTTTCCTTCACTACTTCACTACTTGGTCAATGTATTTGAGTTGTTGTACTATGACAACATTTAATATGAAAATTTTGATTAATGAAATGATTGTAAAAGCTTATTTCAATGCCAAAATTGTTACAAAAAGTTGACTATAAACAACCACGTTGAGTTTGATTGTTTGAGCAATGATTGTAAAAGACTCAATGTTCAACCAATTGCATTAAAATGAAATCACGACTTCTATACTTTTTGAGTTATTAATACTAAAGTGGTTAATACAAAGATTATTTCTGTCAAATTTGTTAAATGGCAAAAGTTGTTATTGAAAATACAACTTCTATTTAAGAAGTCAGGTTTTAGATATAAAAGAAATTAAAACTACCCATTTTTGTAAATTTTTAATTAAATTATCCCATTTTGGTGGAAAGGTTAAAAGTAACCCTATGTGTCTTATTTATTGTTAGGGAATAAATAAATAAAAAAATCTTAAGAGATGGATGTAGTATTTTGGACCCAGAGACCTCTTTATTGGCATTTTCTTTCTGCACTCCATAAATTTTTCCCTGCACCTCCAAATAAAAAGAAAAATCCTTTCTTAATCTTTGTCAGATTATATGATATAGAAGTCATTTTGGAAAGTAAAAATGGACTTTCAAATGCTATAATCCGAAACATAAAAATGACTTCTTAATTGTACAATTCGAAAACTGTTCTGAATTGTATAATCCTAAAATTATTAAAAAAAGATTTCTGAATTATATGATGCTAAATTTATTTTTGATTTGTGGATTATACAATTTTAACTGATCCAAAAAGGAAAAAAAGGAAACATTTTTATATAAGGATGAGGGATAAATTTATGGAAGTGCAGGAAAAATCTGCCCTCTAATCTTAGTTTTCATTTCTATATATATCTTTAGGAATCCTACACATTAAGTTATCTGCAGCGTTATACGAGTGAGTGAGTCCATTACTAATTAAAAAAAAGAGGATTGAAAATGTTTGCATTTTGCCTAGCCAATGAAGGAAAACAATTTCTCAATAATGAGCAAGACCAACATAAATGTAACTTTACTTGGGAACATCATATTTTGGCCAGGAAAAAAACAATACAAATAAAACAAAGGCTTAACCCCCTTGTAATACAAATTTTAGAAACAGCTTTCTGTCTCTAAAATCTGGTTGTCCCTTCTGTATTTGGAAATGTTGGTCCCATAATTCAGTATAATACCAAATTAAAACGTAAATCCTTTGAACTCGACAAAATTGAGTTTTGTAGAGCATAAGACCCAGATATTCAATCTAATGCAACAGTTCACAAAAACAACCAGCCTAGAATTCGCAGTTCACAGTTTCTTGTCGCTGCTACCTATACATTATATTCACGCATCTAAGACAAAAATAACAAAAATAATTTGTTCTGTTATTTATGAAGATGCTGACTAGGAAGCAGGTTAATGATTAAACAGGGCAGGGGGAAAGACAAGGATACCCCAAAAACAAAAGCAGACAAGACTGATCTGTTATTAATGATAAAAATGAATACTTGTCTAGACTTAATGTAGAATGTATCATCATTATATTCTAGCTGGAAAATATTACCTATATTTTATCAAAAAATTATAAATACATAAAGCTTTCCTTGAACCAACAACTGTATAATTCTTCCATCTTCATAAATTGAGGTACAAAACAGAAAACATTTGTTTACAAAATTGAAGATAACACAAACAAAAACAACCAATGATACGGCATACAATACAGTGATCAAGTGTACATATACAAATTTACTTGTGCATGTATCTATTCTATGTGTAGCAATATCATTATGATATATGGGTGGGATGGAAAACTCCCGTAACTAAACTTAATTTATAATTTGTATCTTTCTGGATAAATTTACAATAGTATTAATCACTAATCATCATTAGCACTAGAAGCATCAGAAGACAATCGCTGCTTACGAGCTCGCGCTGTTAAGCCAGCAAACCAAGCAACCCTCATCAACTGCAGACCGACAATTAGCACCCACCAGCAGACCAGTGCCCTAATTGTATGCATCATCCATGCCGGTGCATTGAGCTCAACTCCAAGCTTCAATCCCCTCATTAGTTGCAAGACACGGTAAGACTCATAAATTACAGGAGTAACCAGCCAGACTGGTGATTGCCAATGCCAAGTCAACATCTCTGTCAGAAACTGTACTGACAAAAGAAGAAGATAGGGACCGAGTAGAACTGCAAACGGGATGAAAGGTAGTTGAGGTTGGAGAAAGCCCTTCTGAGATCCAAACATCAACAACAATGGGATAATAAATCCAGTAAGAGTTGCAACAACATTCCAGAACTGGTAACTGAAGGGAGCCTTGCTTTTGCATTCTTCTGTTGGATACTTCGGCCGTGAACAAGCATCAGCCATAAGGAGAAAAAGGGATGCACCAAGGTTAAATAAGCAATCAAGTCCAATTAAAGAAAGCAGGCTGGCTATATTGGGGCCGAGAAAGATGGAAGATATTGGTAACCACAATGTTGGGACCATGCCAGTTGCAAGGAGAACAGAAGGACCCAGAAGCCACAACGGCCATTTGAAAAACTGAAGCTCCAGGCTTGGCTGAGACCTTGTCTCTACTGCCCCTTCAGCATTCGCTGTTGATGAGTCAGCAGTTTTACTAGATTCAAGAGTTTCAAATATATTGGCGCTCTGAGGCAAAAATTTATCACTTTGATTATCAGTAGGAGCATATGTGACAGATGATGACTCCCACGGGGTTAACTTCGTGCACGGTACGCGGGATAGGTTAATGTGAATACTAGGAAAGGCGGATCCTGGGTGTTGGAATAGTTTTCCAGATTTCAATAATCCTTGGTTTCTAGGATTCACCCTTATGAAAGTAGAAGTATGTACTTTATAATGAACTTGAGTTAATGAAGCCATTCCTGAATTCATTCTTGACTGCGGACACTCTAAAGGGTTTAATGCTCTTTGTTGTCTTGCACCTGAATAAGACAGCAAACACAACACTGTTAAACTCCAAAAATAAAGATATTGTGGACTGTAGGAGTGAGTGAGTAATGTAATAAGAAAGCATCTGTTAGGTTCCTTTACTCAGGGACCGTAACAGATGAGAATCTTCTCACACACACTCAACAAAAAGAAGTAATTGTATGAATATGAACTTTATTAATTTTGTAAAGTATGAAAGAACAGAATAACAAACAAGTATTTCCCCAAGAAAGCCTCCCTTCCTCCACTGAAAACGATCCAGTCTCTACCCAAAGGCAAGAAAATTATCTGATATCCCCCTCCCTCTATTCTGTTTGTTTATTTATACTCTCTCCTCAAACAGACTAGTCTCTCTCCTCTAACAGACTAATCTCTCTCCTCTAACAGACTTTTAATTGTCTAACAGCATACATCACCAACTTCGATGCCACCTTAAAAAGAGAGTGTGAAAGTCTAACAATTTAAAAGGAAAATCAAATAAAAGAGTTATTCAAGAGACCTGAGCAACATTAATTGCAGGATCTCGGCCACCTTGGACTATTCAAACAGTATTGTTCTCAAAAATGAGATTGGGACACATTCCGTTACACCACATGTCCTACGATATTCAAATCTATTTTCAGTTTCACTTGTATTTTCTTTTCTCACCAATTCTTAACAAGAAAAAAAGAAACAGTGGACGTTGTACTTCAAGTGTAACAGATGCAACAAAAGTGAAAAACGGGAAACTTAGGCAGATTTCAAGAGTAATAGTCATATAAATTGGTGAGAGTTTAAACAAATGAACTATTTGATAAGACAAACTGATAAAGCTGGAAGTGTGGACAAGATTTACAGGAAAGGCCCAAGATTTGGAGAGTGCATGGTAGGAAGAACCAAGGTGTGAAAAGAGCAGATGTAGTGGGTGTAACTGAATTACCAAATGCGGGAGGCAGTATTTGGGCTATATAAGGAATGCAATGTATAGGAAAAAAGAATGACATCCAGAATTTTGGGAGAATTCAATTATTGGCAGAGGGCATTAGCATCTCCTAGGAGCTCAGCTCCAAGACAGGATTGGTTTCCTTCTGTATTTACTTTCTGTTATTGAATAATACAAACAGCCCTGATTTGCACCTGCATTATTCCTGACCAGAGAAACAAAAGGACTAGTACAGGCGCAAAAAAAGGGCTTTTTGCACTAATTCAATAATAGAAAGTAAATACCAAAGGAAATCAATCCTATCACCACAGGTCCGAGCCTCCTACAGAGAGGCTTATGCCCTCTGCCCATAACAGAATTCTCCAAACTTCTAGCTGCCACACTCTCTCCTAAACATTCCCTATATACACCAAAATCTGTCTCACACATTTGGAAATTCAGTTACACCCATTGCCAGAGCCACCTCATCTCCTCTTTTCACAACCCGTTTCCTGCTAGCATACATCTCCAAATCTTAGGCCCGCCCTGTAAGTCTAGGCCCCCACTCCCAGCTACATTGCAAACAAAGAAAACCACATGGAAGTCTTTTATATGGTACAGGTGTCGGTTTACTAAAATAGAATTGAATCAGATCAGTAAGTACAAGCAGTTGTTGATATACATCTCATTAGGCAATATCAATAGTTGTCTAAATTATCTATTAGTTTTTTTCAATTTTTAACAAACCACTCAGCTCAAATTCCAAACCTGTAAGCTAAAACGCTGCAATACAAAACAAGTCAGCCCAGCATGAACTAATAACTAGGAAGCTGTAAATTTTCAAGATTTTAATCTAGTTTCTCAGTGATTTTAGTCAGCTGAAAAGAAAATTAAGTTTACTGTGATATATTTCTATTCAGCTAAGATATCAAAGTAGTTGACCATTTCCACGAAAAGCAGTTCATATCATAAAACATTTTCTTGTCACCAATGGCAAACCAAAACTACCGAAGTTGAAGCACAATATGGCATACTTAGTTTAAGTTAGCTAGAATTATCTGAATTTAAAGATTTCAGACATTCAAAGTTTAAACTTACTGGGATTTATGCCACCAGTATACTCATTCGTTTTCAAAATCCCTATTATTTAAGGGTCACCAGTTGCACTCGAAAAACAAAAGTGGCACTAGGTAAGAAAATCTTTCATTCTTAACTAAACCACTTTACTGGAAATGAGATTATTTATAATTTGTTGGATCAAGTGTTTACCATTAAGCAAAGAATTATAATTAATAGTTAGGACACAACTTTTTGTACTTAAGAGTATAACAACTCAAAACTAACAATTTGAACATGACTTGAACTATTAAACCTTTGCCATAGGAAAATTGAAGCAACTCGCTACAAATATGATTATTGTCCCTAGAAGTACGCTTATTTTATTCTATAAAACATTAGAAACTTTTATACCTATCCCAATTTCCCAACAATGTTCAAACATTGCGTGTCCCAAAAGCCACATTCGGGCAATCACACAAGGACTAAATACTATAAAATAGTTCTGTTTGTACAACAAACAACAATAAAAGTCTTTGTCCACTAAGTGAACTCGACTACATAGATCAAATATCAATAAATAATTCCAATTGTATACCAATAGAAAGAATTGAAAACGAAATTAAAAACGAAATACATTAGGCAGAGATACCTAAATGACAAACATAAGGTTACCAAAAAAATGGACTGTCTTCTTGGCTTTCTAATGCCATCATTTCATTTGGGTGGTCTAATGTGAATCCAAACACACTGATATAAGTAGAAACGAAACTGAATACCTAAAAGTCTACACCTTTCGAGAACAAGGGAGTATCCAAAACAAAAAAATAAAGCGTACTAAAGGGTCAGGGTATCGTGGAAACCACCCTCCATTGTTTTAACTGTCAATCACGAATTAATGTCTTCTTAAATATTTTGATATGATTTCTTAAGAATAAACAAAACGGCAATTCATGTATTGATTTGTTTTAACTAATTTCAGATTATAGAATATTTTGTAATTATGAATAATAATTATTATAAATATTCTTAGCATTATTTATAGGTGAAATAATAATAGTGAATGGCATCAAGCCATTTAAACATTGTAAACAAAGAAAAATTATACATATGATTCCCTCGGCTCTATTGATTCACACATCTTTCCACAAAACACTTCAAAGAGAAAAAACCAATAGAAGAAACTTCAAATTATCTTCTAAATAAGTTAAAATTAACTTATACCTAAACTAATTTATGCTAATTTCAGTTTCCAAATAAGCTTTCTTTTTCTTATTTTTCTCTTGTGCAGAGGCTATAAACTTTACAACAACCAAGTCTATCAGGATATGCCCTAATTCTTCGACCTTGATACAGTTAGCACCTAATCGAGGGCTTTATATAACATGACTAATTTAATTCCAACAAGAGATGAACGAAAATAACAAAATCTCGACGACCAGACAGGGAACAAAATAAACGGCGAAAAAAGTAGGATGAAATTGAAACGTGAGAAAATGGAGAGTGACCTTTTGTTGAAGCGGGTGGTTGAAGCAGGGGCTTCGATTCAGAGGAACATTCTCCTTCTGAAGTTATCGCTTATCAGGTTTTACAGTTACTCTAACACAAATGTGGATCTAAATAATGCTACCACAAAATAAATGTATAATTGATTATATTTTAAAATTTGAATTTAACGTTATTTTTAATCTTCTTAATTATTCAATTTAAGAAATAAAAAGAAAATAATAGATTAAGCGAATTGTGAGAAAACATTTGTGGTTAATTAGACAAGTTGGAAAATCACATCCAAATGTAAGAATAAAGTCTCTTTGTAATTTTAATGATTAGTTAATTTTATTTATTAATTAACGACATTATACTGTCATTAATACATTAATTGTAATTATAATAATTATAATTATATTATTATTATTATTATTATAACAATGATTACTATAACTATGTGGATTACTATAACTATGAGAATATATTTTTTTATACACAATTTTTATTTGTATTTTATTTTTTATAATATAATTATTAATTGATTTTTAGAAATAATTCTCTTTGAAATATTTTGTATAAAATTGTCACATATTTTTCTTTTCTTTTATTTTTTGTTTTTTTACGGTTAACATTCACGTACTTCTTAATATTCTTGTTATTTTTTTCCTATATGATAAGTTAATCAATTTATATGTATTATTAACTTATAATATAATATAAATATTTAAAAAATACTGACATACAGACACGTATGGGTTTATGCTAATAATTCATAAAGAGAAATGCTATTAATATGGTAATATATTTCTATTATGCAAAAACAATAAACTAATTAGTGTGGAAAGATTCAAAACATTTTTTGAAAAAAAAAAGATAATCAAAGATTAATATGATTGAGAATATGCTACCAATCAAATAAAAAAATATATGCGCGATTCGATTGGAAAGGAAAAAAAACAAAATCAAATTAAACTATTTTTTATAATTCGGTTTGGATAAATATTTTGCAATTTTTTATTTTTAATTATAAATTTTTATTATAATTTTTTATTAAATATTTAGTAATTTTTTCATCTTTAAATTAAAATATAATAATAAAATATATAATACTCAAAATTTGATAAATGTATTAAATCATAATCTAATAAAAACATAAGATTAAATATTTAAAATAATTAAAATTTAAAATTATGTATGTTTTTTTTAATATCAACAAATATAAAAAAAAAATTTAAGATAAAATTAAAAAAGAAAACATAAAATATAAGTATGTTTTAATATGTTAAATCTAACTAAATGTAATAACTAATTAGACTTAACATTATAGTTCTCGTAATGGTATTTGTCAAGTTTTAAAAACATATAAAATATAATAATTAATATAATTTAAAAATATACAAAAGTAATTAAACATAGGAGGATGTCTTGCACAACCTCTTCGATATTTATTCACCATAGGAGGATGGACACTAATTTTGTATACAAATAATATGAAAATAATCTAAAAAACAACTATAAACATGCATAATCAAGTCTCTAATAATTTGACAAAGAAATAGGATATTCATTAAAGTTTACTTTCCACCACAAAAAAAGTTGCCACCTTATTTTATGTTAACATTACAAGAAAACCACGTATTATCGAACACATAATTTATCAATAATAGTACAAATTTGTTAATAATTTTAATTTATTGATGAATTACAGACAATAAGCAAATCAACCGTAAAGTAGTCATCGACGAATTTTATAGATGGATTACATAGTAATTATTAACAACAACATATTTATTGGTAAATATTAATCGATAGTTTTCAACAAATCATGATTGTCAATAAAATTTGTCGATAAATGTCACAATTAATTTTTTTTTCCTCCCCCTTTTTCTCTTCTTTTTTCTTGTTTTCTTCGGCTTCCTCCTCTCTCCTCTTGATGAGGGAAGGGCCAAAAAATATAACAACTTAGAAAAGAGTAATAACGTAGCAGAAATTTAATCCCCCTTCTTGCGAGAATCTGCGAGGAGCACCAAACAAATAAAACAAAAATAGAAACCAAAGCACAAAGAGACATCAATAATTTTTAACGTGGAAAACCCCTCAATGCAAGGGTAAAAACCACGAGTCGCCCAGACCAAAGAAAAAATCCACTATGATCAATAATAGGGTACAAAAGAGTCTCCAATAATAATACCAAATGGTATTTTCAATAAGCCAATTTAACTAAGCACAAATTTTTACAAATGAGAACAAAGAAGATGAAAATTCTCCAAAATAGGGCTATTGGTGCAGCACTGATTTCTCCCAAGCTAGATCTCCGATTGACGATCCGAACGGTCAGAATGAAAAACCATATGTCTGGAACCCACTGTCTAAACATCAGCCCGATCCAACGGTTAACTACTTCACAGCGATAAAAACACCAGTGCAGGTTTAGGGTTATGCGGGAAAGGCTTTCTCTCTTTCTTTTTCTCTCACTTGGCTTTTGCCTCTCTTCAAATGACTTTAATGTGTCCTACTAATCTGACCCATCTCTATTTAACCTAGTGAGATACAATGGTCCACATTATTTGGGCCTATTCTCCACATAGGAAGAGAGCCCAATTACCCAACAAATCTCCCCCTCACGACTATGTGGAGATATCCGCCAAATCGGCGATCTCACAACGAACTTCAAACCTTCCTCTTGGCAATTCCTTGGTCATCATATCAACACCATTATCATCCATATGAACTTTAGCTAGTTCCAACAACTTAACATCCAAAACATCACGTATCCAATGATACCTCACATCAATATGTTTAGATTTAGAATGAAAAGTTGGATTCTTACCAAAATGAATAACACTTTGACTGTGACAATACAACAAGTATTTCCCTTGCACAAAATCAAGCTCTTGCAAGAATTTCTTCACCGATAACAACTCCTTACATGCTTCAGTAAGTGCAATGAATTCTGCCTCAATAGTAAACAATGTTACACACTTTTTCAACTTTGATCGCCAAGCTAAGGTTCCCCCTGCAAACTGAATCAAATAGCCTGAAGTAGACTTTTTGAAATCAATGTCTCCAACCATATCTGAATCTGAGTAACCCACCAAAGTAGGCTTATCACCTCCAAAACAAAGCCTCAAACCACTAGTACCACAAAGATACCTCAAAATCCATTTCACAGCATTCCAATGCTCTCTACCTGGATTTAACAGAAATCTACTGATTGTACCAACAACATGTGCAATATCAGGCCTTGTACATATCATTGCATACATCAAACTACCCACCGCATAAGCATAAGGATTTTTGCTCATATCTATCTTCTCAACGTCATTTGAAGGACTTTGTTTAACACTCAACTTAAAATGAGTAGCAAGAGGAGTACTTACAACTTTAGCATTTTCCATTTGGAATCTTTGCAACACCTTCTGAATGTAGTGCTCCTGTGATAGCAAAAGTTTCTTCTCCTTTCTATCACGAGTGATATTTATACCAAAAATCTTCTTAGCAGCGCCCATGTCTTTCATGGCAAATGACTCGCCCAGTTGCTTCTTCAACTTGTCAATTTTGGATGCATCTTTTCCAACAATAAGCATGTCATCAACATATAACAACAGTATAATGAAATATTTCTCAGCAAATTTCCTGACAAAAACACAATGGTCAGAAGTAGTCTTCTACTAGCCTTGTTCACACATAACAGACTCAAACTTCTTATACCAATGCCTCAGAGCCTACTTCAAACCATATAGGCTTTTTCGTAGCCTACGCATATAGTCTTCCTTGCCTTCAACAAGAAAACCATCTGGTTGCTTCATGTAAATCTCTTCCTCCAAATCACCATGAAGGAAAGTTGTCTTCACATCCATCTGCTCAACCTCCAAATCTAGAGTAGCAGTTAAACTTAACACAGTTCTGACGGATGTCATCCTCACCACAAGTGAGAAAATCTCATTGAAGTCAACACCCTTTCTTTGTCTGAAGCCTTTCACCACTAGTCTGACTTTATATCTAGTAAATATAGAATTCCTCTCTTGCTTCACCCTGAAAATCCACCTATTCTCTAAGGCTCTCTTACCCTTAGGCAACTTCACCAAGTTATAAGTGATTATCATGCAGAGATTTCATCTCATCTTGCATTGCATCCAACCACTTTTGCTTTTCTTCACTTTAAATGGCCTCCTCATAACATTTAGGTTCTCCCTCATCAGTAAACATCACGTACTCATTGGTAGAATACTACTTAGAAGGTTATTTTGGCCTGTCAAATATTCTGGGTTGAGCTTCTGGTAACTCAGGTACATCACCAAGACTCTCATCTAGTGACACATCATGGTCCTCTTCATCAACATTATCAATAGGAATATCCAAGCCATCTCCAATCTGTCGATTATCAGTATCACCATGTTGTTCATCATCATGAACATCAATATCGAAATCATTAATAGACAACTGAATTGGATCAAAATCAGCCACATTACCATCTTTCTTTGGTGTAGACTTCTCCACCTTATCAATATCTTCAATGGTTTGATATTCCATGAATTGCACATCACGACTTCTAAACTTTCTTTTCAACGGGGTCATACAACTTGTAGCCAAATTCATCATGACCAAAACTAATAAAGATGCATTGCCTTGTCTTCATATCCAACTTGGATCTTTCATGCTTTAGAACATGAACAAATGCTTTACAGCCGAAGACACGCAAATGATCATAAGTAACATTCTTGCCAAATCAAATCTTGTCAAGCACCTCAGAGTTCAAAGCAACTGCAGGACTGAGATTAATAACATGCACTGCTGTAAGCAATGCCTCACCCCAGAAATGCTTAGGCAATTTTGCTTCAGAAAGCATACACCTAACTCTTTCAATCAATGTCTTGTTCATCCTCTCCGCTAAACCATTCAACTGAGAAGTTTTGGGAGGAGTCTTCTCATGTGCAATACCATATTATCTTTAATAAGCATCAAATGGTCCACAATATTCACCATCAAATGCCTGACTGCCTCTCAACCAAACACTAGTGCAAAATTAGCCTTTAACGTCACCCCGTAGACGTCGGTCCACCAAACAACCAATGTAAATTATTGACCGGTGGAATTTTCGTAAATAAGTGGGCATATAGACGTCCGTTAGGAGGGGCCCCGACTTCTATAATATTATAGACGTCGGGGCCCCTCCTAACGGACGTCTATATGGCTGACAGGGTAGGTGAAACGTTCACCTAGACGTCGGGGCCCCTCTAAACCGATGTCTATAATCCCCGCGAATATGAATTTTTAAATCAGAAAGACGTCATATTAGTTAGGCCCTCGACGTCTATACTATTATAGACGGCGGACCCCCCCAGCACCCGACGTCTAAAGCCATTTATACTGCAAAACGCGAACCCGCAAAGAGTTACGCTCACTGTTCATCGTCTTCCCCGCGTTTTCTCTTTGAGACATTGCATTTCTAGTTGCGTTTCCTCTCTTTTGGACCGTTTAAATTTACTTTTACTCCGATTAAATTACTCTTTGATGAAATATCTTCCATTTGAACCGATTAAAATTCGTTTTCGTTACGTTTTGGTGCAGTTTCTGGCTTGTGCTTGGGCGGCGCTTTTGACTCTTTTTGGCCTACGTTTTTGGGCCTGCATTACTGCATTTCCCTTAATTGCTTTTTTAATCTGCTAAAAAGGTTAGCTTCTTTGTTGATAACTTTTTTGTATGCATGTTATTGGCTTTTGTGTATCCATGCTATTGGCTTTTGCGTATGCATGTTTTTTACTTTTAGGTATGCATGTGTTATTGGTTTGAATATGCATGTGATAGTTGTGTTATTATAATTGGCATGTTAGATTATAAGTATCAAATCATTGAGTAAACGTAGTTCCCGTTTGAAATTTAACACAAAAAATTAATCTTTTAATCGTTTGTATTAAATTTTGAATTGCCAATTGGACAGTTTGGGAAAATTATTTTTCATAATTTGCTATAACATGTACGTTGGAGTTTATGGATAAGATTGATAAAATTTCAGTTCAGTATTTGTGTTGTTCTCCGGATGCATATTTGATTGTGGTCATCCTTTACTACTCTCATTTCGTGTATTTCGGAGACAAATGCGAAATGTAGCCGAAATCTTATTAAATTTATGATGTAGACTTCTTTGCATGTGTCTTAGCAATTTTTGAAAAATAATTTTTCTGAATGGGTAGGGCCAAACCTTGTGAGAGTTAAAAAACTGAAACTGATGAATGATTTTACGAACATAGTATGAATCGAAGCAGGATGAATGAACGTCGCATCAGTGAAGAATATGAGAAGGGTGTTTCGGAGTTCTTGCAATATGTTGAACAAAATGGTAAGTCTGTGAACGAGACATATTTTTGTCCTTGTGTTCGTTGTCTTAATCAAATACGGCAAGACTTAGGCAATGTGCATGACCATCTATTCATGTTCGGCATAATAAGAACTTATACCGTTTGGAATTGGCATGGAGAAGTACTGGACCAGCCTACCACGTCACGAGGAACAGATTATGTGGAAGAATGGATGAGTGATCATTTAGAGGACATGATACGTGATGTCGGTGAAGATAATTTTGGAAGAGCTAATTTGTATGATTCTTTTATAAATGATTCAGAGTAACCGTTGTTCCTAGGATGCTCGAACTTTACACGTTTGTCTGCAACTTTGAAGTTGTTTAGTTTAAAAGCAAGGAATGGATGGACCGATAAAAGTTTCACAGAGTTGTTGGAGTTGTTGAAGGAGATGCTTCCAGAAAATAATACTCTACCCATTCGTAATTACGAGGAAAATTTTTTTTTATGTCCAATGGGTCTTGAATATCAAAAGATACATGCTTGTCCTAATGATTGTGTTTTGTACATAAAGGAGTTTGCTTCGCTAAAGTATTGTCCAACATGTGGTTTATCCCATTTTAAAAAGAAATCTGACAGAAACACTGCTGATGAAGGTAATGATGGTGCACCTGCTAAGGTGATGTGATATTTGCCTATAATACCTAGGTTCAAACGTATGTTCTCTGTTAAAGATGATGCAAAGAACCTTAAATGGGACTTTGTCGGAAGAAAGTGCGATAATCTTCTTCGACACCCAGCTGATTCACCATAATGGAAGAAGATTGATGAAAAATTTCTAGAATTTGGTGCAGATCCAAGAAACTTAAGACTTGCACTTGCAACTGATGGTATGAATCCTTATGGGAACTTAAGTAGCAAACACAGTTCATGGCCAATTATGTTGATGATATACAATCTTTCTCCTTCGTTGTGCATGAAGAGAAAATATGTGATGTTGTTGTCCATGATGATATCGGCTCCTAGACAGCCTGGAAATGACATTGATGTTTACTTAAAACCTTTAATTGATGATTTGAAATTGTTGTGGGAAGAAGGGGTGGAAGTGTTTGATTCACATGTTGAGGAACAATTTCGTTTGCGTGCAATGTTGTGAAGAAAACACTAGTTACCTTCAATTGAAGCATGGTCAGAAGACGGTATATACAAGACATCGGAAATTCCTTCCTCGTAATCACCCTTATCGTAGATTGAAAAAAGCATTTAACGGAAGGGCTGAGGATGAGGTTGTGTCCAGACCCCGGAATGGTGAAGAGGTGTACAACAAAGTAAAAAACATTGATATTGTGTTTGGAACATAAAAGTACCTTTGCAAAAAACATTTGGAAGAAACGATCAATATTTTTTAATCTTCCTTACTGGTGTAAACTTGATGTTAGACATTGTATTGATGTGATGCACGTTGAAAAAAATGTTTGTGATAGTGTCATCGAAACTTTATTAAATGTGAAAGGGAAGAGCAAAGACGGAATAAAAGCACGACAAGATTTGGCTGACATGGGAATCCGATCTGAGTTACATACACAGATAATAGGAAGACGAACCTATCTGCCCCCATCCTGTCACACTCTTTCTAAAAACGAAAAACAAAGTTTTTGTAACTGTTTAAGTAGTGTGAAGGTTGCACAAGGTTATTCTTCAAATATTAGTAACCTTGTTTCTATGTAAGAGTTAAAGTTAGCTGGTTTAAAGTCTCACGATTGTCATGTATTGATGCAACAATTGTTACTAGTTGTTATTCGAGGCATATTACATCCTTCTGTTTAAGGTATTCTGACACGTCTGAGTTTGTTCTTTAATGGCATTTGCAAGAAAGTTGTTGACCCTCGAGGTTTAGATCAATTGGAAAATGAAGGAATAAGACTACTATATGAATTGGAGATGTATTTTCCACCTTTTTTTTATATCATGGTTCATTTGATTGTTCATCTAGTCAGAGAAATTCGAATATGTGGGTCAGTCTTCTTAAGGTGGATGTACCTAGTTGAAAGATACATGAAGATCTTAAAGGGATATGTCAAGAATCAATATCGACCAGAAGCTTCAATCATAGAGCTACGTTGCAAAAGAAGCCATTGAAATTTGTTCAAGTTATATGCCATCTTGTGAACCAGTGGGTCTTCCCAAGAGCAGACTTGAAGGAAAATGTGAAGGTAAGGGTGTTCGAGGTGTGAGAATTCAAAGTGTTAGTAGAAAAGAAGTTGACCACGCTCATTTGTACATCTTAAACAACACTATTGGTGTGATTCCTTACATTTATGAACACGTTAATGAAATAAAGGCATCACACCTAAGAATGAGTGAAAAATGGCATCTTAATGAACATGTCAAAACCTTCTTACAATGGCGACTCCACATGTTTCTAAAAGTTTATTGAGGTTATCTCATGGGCCGAACACAGATGTCATTACATATGGTGGGTACTATATAAACAATATTTCTTTTCAGACAAAGGTAGAAGATGACAAAAGTAGAGTTCAAAATAGTGGCGTTAAGCTGAAGCTGTGCACTTTGCTAGTTCTAAAGACAAAAATCCAATCACAACATCCATGAGTTATTTTGGAATAATACAAGAAATATGGGAAGTTGATTATGTCAGTTTTAGAGTCCCAGTTTTCAAGTGTAAATGGGTTGATATAAATTCTGGTGTCGTGGCAGATGACTTTGGTTTCACATTGGTAGACTTGAACAAGATGAATTACACTGATGAACCATTTATCATGGCTAGTCAAGCAAGACAAATATTCTACGTAAATGATCCAGCGAATAAAAAATGGTCAGTGGTTTTAGAAGGAAAAAACATGCAAGGATATGATGATGAAGATTCTCTTGATATACTTGTGACAACATCTGTTGCATCAAGACCCATTGAAGACTTAGTTGATGACGTTGCCGATGACATCCAGGCAATTCGTAGTGATCACAATGAAGGGATCTGGGAGAAAACAATATCTTAATAGGTTGTGATATTTTTTGTGTTGAGTTTATATGTAGTTTCATTATATTTGAAATATTACTAACCTTGTATATATTTTTCAGGTATGTCGGCCTCAGACTCAGGATCAGAACAGACTCAGGATCAGAATAGACCAGACGTGGTCGAGGTGTCACACGATTTCCAGATGTGACATCCGGATGTGTTGATGGGCAGAGGAGACATGTTGATATTGACCCCAGATCAGGTCAGGCATCAAGGCCAAATGCTGACAGGTTTAGGAGTTATCTGGGTAAGTTAGCAAAGAGCCATATCTCTATCCTTCATGCATCTTAGGATGACGTCCCAGAGGTTGACAAGAACCTCTTATGGCAATATATTCAGGTATGTTTACTTTAAAGAATTTTGATATACTTATTTCTTTTATCTTATTATGTCATTAACATGTTTTTCTGTTTGAAACAACAACATTATGATATTCCAAACACAATACAGATTAGAAAGAAAGTGTTATCGCATACAGCGATAAAATGAAGGGATTTCAAGACAAGGCTGACACGACTATATGTCTTTGGAGATAGACAACATGAAAATCCATGTCAGCATTATACCTTCACAGAGGAGGAGTGGATACAATTTCGTGCATCTAGAGAGTCTGAGGAATGGAAGGTATGTTTCTTAACATCTACAAAGTCTTTCCTTGAGTTCTTATGATTTTACACTTATGAATATACATGGTTTCACAGGGTAAAAGGTTAGCTGCCCAAGAAAGGCAAAGGCTAAACGATGCACCACACTTGTTATCACGAGGTGGTTATGCAAAACTGGAAAAGAAAATTAGAAAGTCTCGAGCGGATGCCTTGGGGCCTGAGTCCCCGGACCTAGCACCTGCACCTGCTAGGTACGAGCTGTGGAAGGCTGCTCGGACTAAATCTGATGGGAACATGACATCTTCCTCAGCTGCCTTGATCTCACAAAGAATTGTAAGTTGAAATTCTAAACATTGTTTGATTGTGTATTTATCATAGGATGTTCTTCTAAGTAACTTATTTTTTTTATGTGCAGGATGAGTTGGTTGAGCAACAGACTCAGGAAACATTTGCTGTCCAAGGTAGGGACGACATTCTAACAACGACCATTGGAAAGCCCGAGCACCCAGGACGTATACGTGGAGTTCCTGGGGCGATTGGTCTTCGTGACTACTTTGGCCCTACACAAAAAAACACTTAATCAATGGTCAGGAGGCATTGAGGTAGATGGATCTTCAGTGGGAGGAAAGACTCAACCAAAGCATGAGATCAATGGAGCAACGATTCATGGAGCAGCTACAAGAACAAAAAGAAATACAAAGAGCTCTTGAAGAGAAGTTGCATTCCATGACACAGGGCACCATGGGGCCCGCTGAAGCTCCCACACCACCTCGTGTCAACACTAGAGGATCATGCTCTGCTGTAGAACCTAGTCAGTATAGTGGTCAATATGAGTTGTTGGTTGATGGGGATCCCCCACACATTATGGCTGTCAGACGAGTGCTTGAGGGAGGGTAGACTATTCATCGTGTTCCCATATTACCCCACCACGTGCGTGTGACGATTGACGAGGTTCGGGATCCCCAGGCTCAGGTGCCTGTACCCACTCCAGAAATTCATTTTGTGGGGGAGGCCATAAGATCATTTATAGCCTTGCCTAGAGCATTGATCATGTCACACATCGCTACTCCACATGTATAATGTCTTTATTATTAGTATTTCTATGTTAAATTTAAAAATATTTGTTGATAACTTTGAAATTCTTATCTTCAATATACACGTCCTCAAAAGCAGCCGATTCATGATACAGTCATACATGAAGATGGTGACATGGCTGAAGCGGAGGATGATCCTCTATCAAAGCTAATGACAAGATTACCCAGGTTAAAGAGAGCACCATTAGAACTATACTGGGATTTGAGAGTATTTGGTCTCCCCCCCATGTGCCAGTATATATCACATTAACTGATGCATTGGAGGTAATTGGGGGATACAGGATGTTGAATATTTCCATCATTCAACTGTGGTGCATGTAAGATAATTAATTTTGTCTTCCATATTAGTTCTATTTAGATTCCTAGTTTCTAACAACTTTGTTGTTTTAGGTACATGGACACAATCGTTGTAGACCAAGGTCGGTCTTCCATGTACGGATTTGTTGAACCTCAGACCATCAATCTTCTGGTAACACACTTGAAAGCAAACAACATTATTTGCAAACATGGATGGATGAGTCAAAAAGAGACATATACCTTGTGCCATACATTGATGGGTAGGTGTTGTTATATGTAAAAGTTCATTAAAGTTTGCTTAATTAGTTAACTAACTATTTGTGATTCGTGATAGGTCGCACTGGCAGCTGATGGTCATCATTCCCAAATAATGTAAAATTATATGGTTTTGTTCGCTGCACAGGAAGATGAAAACTGACTTGAGAACCATGCTTCAAGGGTAAGTGTTTCTACATCCTTAATGACTTTGAATTTGATGTTCACCTTAAACTTTTATGATAAATATAGTTATATTAATTTTACTTTGTGTTTTCAATCTAAATAAAGTTATTGGTAAATCTCGAGGTCAACTAGTTCAAATTTTGTATCCAAAGGTTGTAAGTTATTTATACTTCTAATTCATTTTCTATGTTATTGAATGATCTAAATTCTTGACTATTTAGTTTGTCATTTTAGTTTAACCAGCAGCTAGATTGATGGGAATGTGGGTTCTATGTCATGTGTTGGATTAAGACCATCATTCGAGTTGTCATTACAGATGACTGGAATGAGGTAATGATGCATACCTTGAATACATTACAAATCAAATTCATCTTTAAACATATATGAAACCATAATGAATCTTTCTTCATTTTGCAGCGCTTCAAGAGTACATCTTTGATGTGAGCTGTTGCGACCCATACAAATTTGATTGCATATAAGGAATGCAGTATAGCTAGGAATTGACTCCTAGGTTGTCTCTCAAGGACCAATTTTGCGGTTTGAAAATCGAGTCTAACACAAAAAAAAAGGAGGGGTTTTGAAAAGGTTTTGCAAAAATTAAAGAACTCAATAAAGACACAGATGCAAAAAAACTAATTTAAGCTAGCATGGTAATTAAAATAACACTATTAAAAGCCTTAGACAACATTCAAACATCAAACGCTGTTACAAACTGATTAACAAACACAGTTAAAAATAATTAAATGCAACACTAACTCAAACACATAAACTAAACCTATTAATTAAAAGCCAAAGAAACCAACAAGCCTAATTTAATCCTAGCAAATTACTTGTCATAATGGCAATTAA
>JAHCHA010013441.1:443929-471565 GCA_027742795.1 Vigna hirtella
GTTGAGCCTTTGAGTGTGTCACGCCATATCCCAATGCTCCAGATGATATTTCCACAACTTCCCTGCAACCAGAAATGCACTTAATCAGCTTAGAAAACCCAAATTAGCACAATTACGAATTTTCGACCAAATTAAGCAGAATTTGGAAAACGGGGAAATAACAGACAATTAAACACAATTCCCTGGTTTATTTAAGTGCAATAAACTAAATATAGTTCAAGAAATAACGACTCATCAAAATAGACCACACTTAGTCTTTTGCACTCCTGGGCAAAACCAAGATGAAAACCAGGGAACTACTCAAACATTAGGGAGGTGACACAGACTCGACAGACAGACAACAAAGACTCCAAAACAGAAACACAGTTGCACAATTCTCAAAAAATCTGGACAGTAAAAGGTATAGGCAGAATCCCACACAGAGTCAATGAAAGCAAATACTCAAAGAATCATCCAAACAGTTTAGTACAAGGAAAAGAGTCAATCAGTTCAAGAGATGAATCAAAAGCAACAGAGCCTCACAGATGCACACAATCAGTGTTTCTCTCAAGTGTTTAAGGTAAATCAATGTCACTCAATGCACTCAAGGAAGCAAACACAAATAGACTTGGCAAGCCTCTAATATCAACACTCAAGCACATACGCATGTTCAAATCAAAAGGTCTTTTCATGGTTGTAATGGGGCCAAGGACAAGGGAGGATATATCTGGATAAGAAGCTACAAACCATAAGGAACAAAGGAGCAATGGGGAACAAGTGTAAACACATTCAAACACACCCACAACCTCTAATTCCATCCTCTTCTTGACTCCATTATTCACAATTATTCACAATTTTTTATTTTTATTTTTTTTGTATTTTCACTATTTTTCTACTCTCTTTTTTTCATCCTGTCTCTTTTCTTTACTCTATTCAGCACACAATTTCAAGAGACAAGATACACCACATATTTACAAAAACACGATAAGAAGAGGACTTACTAGCCAATTCATCTGAAACTCCCAAGAGACCACACTTATTCCCAAAACAATTCCAAAGCTCCAAAATTCCCTAAGGCTAAGGTAATAATGGTTTTTCACTTAGGGCTGGTGTATGAGCTTCTAAACAAAGAAATGGAGAAAAGCATAGGCTCAAAAGGGTTATCAATGGATCAAAACAGGGTAGGCTCATCTGGCTCTAGATGCTCAACAACAAAATGCCTTTATCACTTTCAAACACGCGTATCAATCAAGAATCATCAAAAAGAGTCAAGCCAAGTCATATGTGCAAGCAATCAAGAGACATATCACACACAAGAAAGATCATCAAATGACTCAAATCTCACACAGGTAATATGGTCACCATCAATTCAACTCTCAAACATCATGATCATCTTCCAAGCAAAGAAAAGCAAGGAATCCAACAAATCAGAGTATCAATGAAGTGAAGGAAAACTGACAACCTAATCACAATCCAGAATTCACAAAAAGCATGCAAAATTGTACACAAGACATAACAAACTACATAAAAAACCAAAACATGAACAAAGAAACAACCTCCCCTAATAAACCACACTTAAACGACACAATGTCCTTAGTGTGTCACAATCAGCAGATCAAACAATCAGAACAGTCATCAGATATCGACAAAGTGCAATAAAAGTGAGGAGGGAAGGAGAAAAGAAACTCCCTGAGTCAGATGGGAGGGTAGGTGGGGTGGACCAAAGACGTCTCCTCCACCACTGCATCCAACAAAGAAGGATTGCTGAGGAAAAAGGCTTCAGTCTATGCCCGTTCACCTTGAAGCTTTTAGCTGCAGATGGACCTTGGATCTCTACTGCACGATAAGGATAAACATTAGTCACAACAAAAGGTCTAGTCCACTTTGATCTCAACTTACCACCCATGAGGTCGAGTCTAGAGTTATACAACAAAACCTGTTGGCCAACCTCGAAGTCCTTTCTAACAATGGAGCTATCATGGAACCTCTTGGTCCTTTCCTTGTAGAACTTCGAGTTCTCATAGGCCTCCAATCGGATCTCATCCAATTCATTCAGTTGCAACTTCCTTTCCTCTCCAGCTTGGTCATTGGAGAAGTTGCAAGTCTTCACAGCCCAATATGCCCGATGCTCAATCTCAACTGGTAAATGACATGCTTTTCCAAAGACAACCCGATAGGGAGACATCCCAATGGGTGCTTTGTAGGCAGTCCTGTGGGCCCAAAGAAGCAACCAAATAATTGACAATATTTGCAAACCAAGGGGTAGGGTAAGAAAGTGAAACCGTTCATAAGCTTTCATCAGGAAAGTTATCCTGGATAGGCAAAACATTGGCTTCATCCTCAGCTCTCTCAATCCTGCTGAGGTGGTCAGCAACCAGATTCTGTGCTCCACTCCTGTCTTGGATTTGTAGATCAAACTCTTGGAGTAGAAGCATCCACCTAATCAATCTAGGCTTCGATTCAGCCTTCTTCAATAGAAACTTTAGAGCTGCATGGTCAGTGAAAACAGTGACAGGAGAACCAAGCAAATAAGATCTAAATTTATCAAGAGCGAACACAATGGCTAAGAGCTCTTTCTCAGTGGTGGTGTAGTTTTCTTGGGTAGCATCCAAAGTCCTGGAAGCGTAGTAGATCACTCGAGGCAACTTATCAATCTTTTTGTGTCAAGACAGCCCCCAATGCATAATTGGATGCATCACACATAAGCTCAAAAGGGGCTGTCCAATCTGGTGCCTGGATGATCGAAGTGGTGGTCAAAGCTTCCGTCAGGCTGTCAAAAGCTTGTTTGCATCTGTCATCAAAATCAAACTCAATGTCTTTCTGCAACAGTTTGGACAAGGGAAGCGCTTTCTTGCTGAAATCCTTGATGAAGCGCCTATAGAAACCTGCATGCTCAAGAAAAGATCGAACCTCTTGCACGCAAGAGGGGTAAGGCAATTGCGAAATCACAGATATTTTTGCAGGATCTACCTCTATTCCCTTCCTAGAAATGATATGCCCTAACACTAAACCTTGTTCAACCATGAAATGACATTTCTCAAAATTAAGAACAAGGTTAGTATCAATACATCTTTTCAAAACCTTTTCCAAACTGTCTAAACATGTATCAAATGAGGATCCATATACAGTAAAATCATCCATGAACACCTTTATCCAACTTTCCAGAAAATCACTAAAAATGCTAAGCATGCACCGCTGGAAGGTACCAGGGGCATTGCACAGGCCAAATGGCATCCTCCTATAGGCAAAAGTGCCAAAGGGGCAGGTGAACGTGGTTTTCTCTTGGTCCTCAAGAGCAATATTGATTTGAAAATAGCCAGAAAAACCATCAAGAAAACAATAATGAGATTTACTTGCCAGGTGCTCCAGCATCTGATCAATGAATGGTAAGGGAAAATGATCTTTCCTGGTTGCTTGGTTGAGCCTCCTATAGTCAATGCAGACTCTCCAGCTGTTCTGCACTCTAGTTGGGATAAGCTCATCCCTCTCATTCTTCACCACAGTGAGGCTAGTTTTCTTGGGCACAACATGGATGAGGCTCACCCACTGACTGTCTGAAATAGGGTAGATGATCCCAGCTTGCAAAAGCTTGGTCACCTCCTTCTTGATGACGTCCATGATCACGGGGTTTTGCCTTCTTTATGGCTGTCTCACTGGCTTTGCCCCATCTTCCAAAAGAATTCTATGCATGCATGTGGATGGGCTAATACCAGGTATGTGAGCCAAACTCCAACCAATGGCCCTCTTGTGCTTCCTCAGCACACCAAGCAACTTCTCCTCTTTAACAAAATCAAGGGAGGTAGAAATGATCACCGATTTCTTCTCATTATCCTCCAAGTACACGTACTTGAGGTTATCTGGGAGCTGTTTCAGCTCAAGAGTGGGTGCCTGCAAGTCATATTCAAGTGTACTTCCTGCAACGTGGTTAATGCATTCTGACTCTAAAGAGTGTACAGGTAAAGGCAGAACACTAATCTCATCACAATCCAAATCAATGTCCATCACAGATATGTCAACAATATCATCAATATCATGCATAGCATCAATATCCTGGACATCACAATCCTCATCAAAATCCACAACATTATCAACATCATTCTCAAATCCTGATTCGAATCCAGATTCAATGCATGAATGCAAAGAAGATAGAAAAGAATGTTTCTTCTCATGCACAAAATGAAAGTCGTCAACAACAAATTCATCAATAATATCATCCAATGCATTAATCCTAAACAGAGAATGGTCCTCAGCTGAAAATTTCATTGCATCAAGGATATTAAAATGAACAACAATATCATCAAATTCCATAGACAAAGTTCCAGCATACACATGAATCTTAGTTCGGGCAGTTTTCAAGAATGGCTTGCCTAAGATAATGGGAGCGGATCCATGAGAGAATCCCACCTCCATTTCCAAAACATAAAAGTCAGCAGGAAAAATCAATTCACCAACCCTAACCAGGACATCCTTTATGAAACCTGTTGGGTGGGTAACACTCCTATTGGCCAACTGAATGACCACACCCGTGGTTTGCAAAGGACCAAGAGACAAAGATGCATATATAGACAAAGACATGACATTAACAGAAGCACCCAAATCAAGCATGGCATTCTCAAATTTATTGTTTCCAATCACACAAGGAATGCAAAATATACCTAGGTCCTTGCACTTTTCAGGAATGTGCGGGACCGACTTACCAATAAGCGCAGATACATTCCTTCTCATGCTAATCCTCTCATTGCCCTTCATCTTCCTCTTGTGTGTGCACAGCTCCTTCAAGAATTTGGCATACTTCGGTATTTGCTTGATGGCATCGAGTAGAGGTATGTTCACCTCTACCTTCCTGAAGGTCTCCAGAATTTCCCTATCCACCTCTTCCATCTTTTTGCTAGGAAGTGCCCGTGAAGGGAATGGAAGAGGGATAGGTCGGTCAACCAATGGAGAAGGTTCGGCAGCGGTGGTGGTGGAAAAAGGAGAAGATCAACCTAAAGAAGAACCACCGGCTGGAGAAGAAGATCCACCCACCTCAAATGCCCTGCGTGGACCGTCATGGTCGTCCTCTCTAGGACAAGTGGCAAGCACGGGTATAGGTGTAGAAGCGGGCTCTGAAGGCACAACAATCTGCTTCCCTGATCTGAGGGTTATGGCACTCACATTCCTTGGATTCTGCACAGTCTGGGATGGAAACTTATCAGAATTCTGAGACTGCGCCTGGTTTATCTGAGTAGCCATCTGACCCATCTGGTTAGTGAGACTCTGTATGGAAGCTTTAGTCTCCTGCTGAAATTGCATCTTATCTTTCTTAAACTGCAGGTTTTGAATAGTCATCTGTCTCACTAACTCTTCCAATGAAGGTTCAGACGAAGTGGAAGGGTGGGCAGCTGGTTGGGCAGGTGCCTCTTGCTGCTGCTGTTGTTGTTGCCTCTGGTGTTGTTGCATAGGTGGAGGCACATATCTGTTAGGTGCTCCAGCATTCTGGAAAGGTGGCGCTTGCTGCTGATGCTGTGACGCATTGTTCCATCTAAGATTGGGGTGATTCCTCCACCCTGGGTTGTACTTGTTGCTCGACAAGTCATGATTTTGCTGTTGTGGTTGTCTGTTGTTGTAAATGTTCGTAGCATAAGCCTGAGGCGCATCAGAGGCAGTAAGGTGCTGCAAAGAAGCACATGCATCTGTATAGTGGTCACTGGAAGGACAAATAGCACATAGTCGTGCAACAAATGCAGATGGAGATGCAGATCTCTGGTTGGTGGTCAACTGTGTCACCAACTTCGCAAGAGAGTCAATCTTGCCTTCCAACTTGCTTTCAACAGCTGATAAAGACTGGGCAACAACATCATGTACGCCCCTCACCACAATGGCATCATTCCTGGTGCTAAACTGCTGGGAGTTGGAGGCCATATTCTCAATCAATTGCCTGGCCTCAGCAAGTGTGGTGTCTCCAAGAGCTCCACCACTAGTAGCATCAATCATACCCCGATCCATGTTGTTCAAACCCTCATAGAAATACTGGATAAGGAGTTGTTCAGGTATCTGATGGTGGGGACAACTAGCACAAAGTGTCTTGAATCTCTCCCAATACTCATACAAGCTCTCTCCACCAAGCTGCCTAATCCCAGTTATGTCTTTTCTGATAGCTGTGGTCCGGGATGTTGGGAAAAATTTCTCCAAGAACAGCCTCTTCAGATCATCCCAGCTAGTGACGGATCTAGGCGCCAAACCATACAACCAATCCTTAGCAACACTTTCCAATGAATGAGGGAATGCCTTCAAGAAGATGTGCTCTTCAGGAACATCATGCGGTTTCATAGTGGAACAGACAATGTGGAATTCCTTCAAATGCTTATGTGGACTCTCACCTGCAAGACCATGAAACTTGGGCAACAAATGGATCAGTCCATTCTTGAGAACAAATGGAACGTCCTCATCAGGATATTGGATGCACAAGCTTTCAATATCAAAATCAGGTGCAGCCATCTCCCTGAAAGTCCTCTCACGAGGTGGAGGTTGTGCCATATTGTTCTAAGTGTGAAAAACAACAGAATCAGAATCAGAATCAAGTGCAGATGCAACAGATGCAGTAGATGCAGTATGCACAAAGTACTCAGCAGTGGGATGCACAGTATCCAATGGAACAGACTCAAAAACAGACTCTAAAGACAAATTCCTAGAATGCCTAATTAACCTATGAAACATCCTATCAATCTCAGGATCAAAAGGTGGTATGAATCCAGGATTTCCTCTAGTCAGGCACTAAATCACAACACCCTGTAATCATGAAACAATAGCACAAAAAATTCAAACCACACAAATCAACACAAGATAGAAAAACGACACTATCACAAACACAACACAACACAAATCACACAACACAGATAGAAGACTCAAAACTGAACCGTTGGTCCCCGACAACGGTGCCAAAATTTGATGTGAGCTGTCGTGACCCATACAAATTTGATTGCATATAAGGAATGCAGTATAGATAGGAATTGACTCCTAGGTCGTCTCTCAAGGACCAATTTTGCAGTTCGAAAATCGAGTCTAACACAAAAAAAAGGGGTTTTGAAAAGGTTTTGCAAAAATTAAAGAACTCAATAAAGACACAGATGCAAACAAACTAATTTAAGCTAGCATGGTAATTAAATTAACACTATTAAAAGCCTTAGACAACATTCAAACATCAAACACTGTTACAAACTGATTAACAAACACAGTTAAAAATAATTAAATGCAACACTAACTCAAACACATAAACTGAAACTATTAATTAAATTAATTAAAAACCAAAGAAACCAACAAGCCTAATTTAATCCTAGAAAATTAATTGTCATAATGGAAATTAACAAATGAATTTAAAAGTCCAATTGGCCAAAGAAAGAGCACATGGCCGTGAGTCACCATGCACCCAAGTCAAACTTCAATTTCACCTTAAATAAGCCACAAAATGTGTTGACTTCTTCTCCCATGTGCACCATTTTTCAAGAAATTAAGCATGTGCCTTCCACACTCTCCAAGACCGTCCCCTCTCTCCTTCCATGCAGCAAAGAAATGATTTTACACACCAAAGCACACAATTTACGTGAACCACCAAGTGGAAATGCCAAAGAATGCTTCAAAGACCAATGTGCAAATGGAAGATACCATGAGTGCTCCTACCAATGTGCCAAGTAAGCTAAATCAAATGAAAACAAACTCCAAAAACCTCCATGTCTCATTGCAATTCACGGCTGGAACAAGCAAAGGCCAAATTTCAAAGTGGAAACATTCCTTGGGTCAAAACAAGCATATTTTGTGTTGGTCCAAAAGTGGTAAAAATCAAATGAAGCAATTTCCTCTCTCCTACAAACACCAAACGGTTTTTCTTCAAGATTTATGCATCCAAAAGCTTTCTTCCACTCTTCAATACAGAGAACAACTTCAAGAAACCATAGTTAAAGTTGCAAATGAACACAAGAACAATAAACCCAAACTTCTACTCATCAACCCATCTTCAACACTACCATTTCTTCAAGTTTCTTTGCAAAAACGAAAATAATACTTAAACCATCAATTCTAGTTCTGTCCAGCCTGCATAACATCACCAAGATCTGATCCCAACCTAGTCTCAAGCATCAAAACCTAAAAATGCAAGAAAAGAGTTAAACCCACAACACCCACACATCATCTTAAGCTCTCTTCAACCTAAAACTACATAGAACTCCATTTTTATCATCCAACCATATAGACTGAGATAAAAACCGAGAGGAACAACAGCAAAGGGAGAGGAAGCGAAATATAAAGTTACTCAAACCCAACATCCACCATGGAAATGCAAAGACAAGCTCCAAAACTCAAACTCCAAGCATCAAGAACAAGCAAATGGAAGTGGAAATGAATAGTTTTTTACCATCAATAAGCTAAGAAAACCAAGAGTAAGTTAAGAGAAGAAGAAAATCTGCATCTTGCTCATTGAAAATGGCCAAAACCGAGACACCTAAGTCAAGCTCTCCATAAGAGTGTTCATACAAGAAACCCTAAGAGAGAAAAGCTCAAAACATGAAAAATGAAGTGTGTAAGAGTGTCCCCCCTGTGTGGTTGGCCAAGGCTCTCTAAAATGTCGAGAGTTTTTTTCCAAATGGGGTCCACAATCAATTAAAAACCCTAACCAAAAAGGCACATGTCCTACAAATGGGTCTTTTTTTTACAAAATTGCCCCAAAAAGGGTCCAAAACACCTAATTCTAATTAAGGGCTTCTAGAAAACGAAATTACAACTTTAATTAGAATCTAAATGACTAAATGTTGAGCCTTTGAGTGTGTCACGCCATATCCCAATGCTCCAGATGATGTTTTCACAACTTTCCTGCAACCAGAAATGCACTTAATAAGCTCAGAAAACCCAAATTAGCACAATTACGAATTTTCGACCAAATTAAGCAAAATTCGGAAAACGGGGAAATAACAGACAATTAAACACAATTCCCTGGTTTATTTAAGTGCAATAAACTAAATATAGTTCAAGAAATAATGACTCATCAATCTCCTATACTAGAGGACACAATTAGGCAGATAAGGCAAGAGTGGACAACTTATCTTCTGCAAAGATGGAGCTAGGATCACTTATATTTCTTGTTGAACATTAGTTTAGTTTAAGTTTATATTTTGATAGTTTTGGTATTGGATTGTTTTTTACATTAAGTAGAACTTTCTTTATATGAAACACACACACACACACAGATATATATATATATATATATATCTCCTATACCAGTCCGACGTCTATATAGACGTCGGGTATACACTGCCCAACATCTGATTAGCGTCACCAACAAAGACGTCAGATACATATCCAAAATTAAAAGGCCAAAATAACAGACGGCTAAAGCCCTTTCTGCACTAGTGAAAGCATGGAATTCTTTAAACTTGTCCAACACTTGGTTCGTTATTTGTAGTGCATAAACCTAAAGCTTTCTGGAGCAATCATCAATAAAAGTAACAAAGTAAAAAGTGCACCATTAAAAGACTTTACCTTCAATTGGCCACAAACATCAGAATGTACCAATTCAAGAAACTCTGACTTTTTGGAGGGAGGATGCTTCTTTAAGGATACTCTGGTTTGTTTACCAGCCATGTAGTGAGAACATTTCTCCAACTCTACACTCTTTAATCCTGAGAGAACATCCTTTTTAGCTAAGCAGTTAAGTCCATTTTGACTGATATGCCCAAGCCTTCTATTCCACAAAGATGACTTCATATACACGGCATTCACATTATCTTTAGCAACCAAAGCTTTTGTCTAGTAAAGCTTAGAGTTTTTCTCCCCTTTAGCCACAATCAAGTTAACTTTGGTGAACTTCCACTTTCCAGAACCAAAGTGGTTATCAAATCCACCATCATCAAGTACCTGCACAAAAATCAAGTTAAAGCGAACATCTAAGGCATGTTTAACTCCTCTAAGCAACAACTGCATTCCCAAGTTGGTTTGCAAGTGAACATCAGCAACACCAATAACCTTAGACACCCCATCATTACCCATCTTCAATACTCCAAAATCACCAGGTGTATAAGAGGTGAAGAACTCCTTCCTGGATGTAACATGCAATGTAGCACCACTATCAATTATACACATGCTCTCATCAGATACAAGATTAATAGTGTCATAGTCACGAAGACAAACAAGGTCACCACATGTAGTAGTAGTAACACGATCACCATCATCATTATTTTTTTCTCTTTTCTTACCCTTTTTGTCTTTGCTCTCTTTCTTCAACAAAAAACAGTTCTTCTTTATATGCCCTGAATGTGTTAAACAAAGCAAGCAATGAGCGAAGAAGAATTACCCTAACAATTAATGAAAGAAGCATATATAATCAAGAGTCAATTCAATACATGAGAGTTTACAAAGGTTTACATCCTTCCTCAACAACAAATAGAGTTTAGTTCACCATTGACATGGTCAAACTAGATGAATAATGGAAAAAGAATGAAAGATAAAACCCTAGAAGTTGAAGATAGGAGCATCCGCATCCAAATCCGCCTCTAAGGGATCCAAGAGTGTGTTTTTGTGCCTATTCCGTCCAAAGATACAATCCCTAGGACGTCCAAGTCCTTAAATAGAACATAAAAATAACATAAAATAGGTCCAAGCCTACGAAACTGGCGCTCAACGCCCCACTTAGGGCGCCCAGGCGGCGTACGGGATCATATGACGCTCAAGGTCAGCTTAGAAGGCAAGCAGGCGTGGTGCGACTCAAGGAAGTGGCGCTCAACATTGCTGTGTTCCTCCTTTCTGATGCTTTTCCAGCTCTTCTTGAGTTCCAACTCCTTACTACTTCAACTCTTCTTCCAAATCATCTAAATTCATGTTGAAAATAAGGAAATCTAGCATAGAATCATTAAATTCACCTTCAACTCTCTTATTCACACAAAACTATGATTTCAAGCTAGTTTCTAAGTCAAAAAGGGTGTTTTTAGTATCAAAATTAAGTATCAAATAACGGTAAATTCACCCGTTATCATTGATCCAAAGATGATATCATCCTCATAAATTTGAACATATAATCTGTCTTTATTTGAGTTCTTAATAAAGAGAGTTGAATCAACTTTACCCCTTGAGAATCCCTTCTTTAACAGAAACTCACTTAAGCGTTCGTACCACGACATTGGTGCCTTTTTTAACCCATACAGAGCCTTTTTGTGTTTGAAGATATAATCTGGATACTCGTAGTCTTGGAATCCTAGTGGTTGTTCCACATAGACTTCTTCCTTAATATAGCCATTCAAGAACGCACTTTTGACATCCATTTGGTACAGTTTAAACTTAATTATAGATGCAACAACAAGCAGCATTCTTATTGCTTCCAGTCTGGCCAGTGGTGCATACATTTCATCATAATCAATTCCTTCTTCTTGATTGTAGCCTTTAGCAACTAACCTTGCTTTGTTCATTATGATTTTCCCTGAATCATCCATCTTGTTCCTAAAGACCCATTTTGTGCCTATAACTTGTAACTTTTCAGTTATTGGAACCAACTCCCATACATTGTTCCTCTTAAACTGATTTAATTCCTCTTGCATGGCCATCATCCAATTTTCATCCGCAATAGTAGCTTCAATATTTTTGGGCTCAATTTTAGAAACAAAAGTTATATTCATGCAGAATTGATTAAGTTGTCGCCTTGTGGAGACTCCTCTCGTGATATCACCAATGATGTTACTTGTCGAGATATTTCTTGGTGTTTTCCACTCTTTAATCGATTCAACTTTGGGGGATTCAATTGTCTTCTCAGAATTTTCCTCTCCTGTAACATCTTCATTTTCTTTTTCCTCATCAGTAGAATCATCTGCATCTATTGGCTTTCTAGACTGAACAGGATTAGTGGTAATATTAATATACTCATCAAAGGCTACATGAACAGATTCTTCAACACACATTGTTCTTTTACTGTAAACACGATAAGCTTTACTTGTAAGAGAATAACCAATAAAGATAGCCTCATCGACTTTGGAATCAAACTTACCAAGATTTTCCTTACCATTGTTTAGAGCGAAACATTTGCATCCAAAGATTCGCAGATGTGAGATGTTAGGCTTTCTTCCCTTGAACAATTCATAGGGAGTCAATTTCAGCATTGACCTTATCACTGTTTTATTCAATACATAACATGCTATGCTCACTACATCTGCCTAGAAGTACTTCGGTAAGTCTCTCTCGTTTAGCATGGTTCTTGCAAGTTCTTCTAGTGCTCTATTCTTCCTTTCTACAACTCCATTTTCTGAGGTGTCCTTGAAGTAGAGAAGTTGTGAGTGATTACCATCTCTACACAGTATTCATCAAAAGTTTCATTCTGAAACTCTTTCCCATGGTCACTTCTTATGCACTTGATTCTGAGCTCTTTTTCATGTTGAATGGCTGCAACAAATTTCTTGAACACCTTGAAAGTTTCACTCTTGGCAGAAATGAAGAAAGTCCAAGTAAATCGAGAATAGTCATCAACAATAACTAAGCCATCCAAGTTTCCTCCAAGACTCTTAACCCTTGAGGGACCAAATAAGTCCATATGTAAGAGTTGTAAAGGTCTGGTGGTTGCCATTTCTCTTTTATTCTTAAAAGATTGTCTTGTTTATTTCCCTTTTGACATGCATCACACAATCTTTCAAGACCAATGACAAGATCTTTAGACACTAGCTTGTTCAATTGACCCATGTTAATATAAGCTACTCTCTTGTGTTATAACCAGGCATCATCTTCTTTGGACATCAGGCAAACAACAAATTTGAAGGAGGTTTGTCTGAAATCGATTATGTAAATGTTGTTGTACCTTTTCCCTATTAATAATAACTCATCAGTTGAACCATTTTTAATCAAACAAAGTTTTGGTTCAAAAGTTATTTTTAGTCGTTTATCACACAACTAACTAATGCTGAGCAGATTATGTTTCAATCCTTCAACAAGCAGCACATTGTAAATTTCATATGTAGAGGGAGTTTGAATTTTACCAATACCAAAGATTTTCCCTTTGTTGTTGTCACCATAAGTGACGTGTCCAATAGTCTTATAAGAGATGCTTGTGAATTTTGTTGAATCTCTTGTCATGTGCCTTGAACATCGGCTATCTAGATACCATAGGAAGCCTTTCATTTCATGTTCTAAGCTCGGTTTTGCCTTCTCAGATTTAGCCATCATGATGAGATTGCTTCCTGACACGTTTTCTTTATTGTCATTTTGATGCCTGTGAACTTTCTTCTCATTTAGAAATCTCGTAAACTTTTCAGTCTGTACATTTATCCTTTCACCCGTTTCAAAAGATTCATAAAAGCCATTAGTAGTGGAGTTTGACTTGACAGTACAAGTAACATGCACTAATTCAAACCCAGATTCACTTGTCTTTCTTGTTTGAGAGATATAAGCCATTTTCCAAGATCAATCGATTAAACAGAAATAGTAATCGATTAGTTTTTCAAATATTATATGAAAACAAGCTTTGGTGCCAATTGTTAAAATAGAATGACTCAATTTCTCACACCAAGAGGGGGGGGGGGTGAATTGGTGAAATGTAAAAATAAAATCTTTTTCACAAAAATGATGCCTTGATACTTTTCTTGATTCGCAAGGTAAAAGATTTTCAATGCAACGGAAATTTAATCGAATAAATGCAGAACATAATCGATTGAATAAAGAGAGTAGGGATGAGAAAATTCAAACACTGTGTTTTTATACTGGTTCGACCAAGCCTACATCCAGTGTCCTTCCAACCACAAGAAGCCAATGCACTATAATGATCAAGGTCTTTACAACAAGACTTTTATAGCGACCACACGTCAAAAATATAAAACACCTCTCTAACCCTCTAATCAAAATATAGGCATTACACAACAAGACCAGCAACAAGAATCCCCTCTTCTGTTGTCTAAACCCTTTGAGACACTCTGAAAGTCAAGAGCGTCGCTAATGGAGCTGTCGCGGCCCATGCAAATTTGATGTGCAATAAGAATGCAGTATATACTAGGAAGTGACTCCTAGGTCGTCTCTCAAGGACCAAATATGATTCGAGACTTAGGTCAAACACGTAGTGGGGGGGTTTGAAAGTGTTTTTGTGACTAGAATTGAACTAAATTAAAGCTGGAAGTTAAACGTAACTAAACAGAACCGAAAGCATTGAAATAAATGTGCAAAATAGTAAAGTCGAACGATGTTCTTCACAAGGCCGAACGGTCCAATTCACAAGGCCGAATTGGAAGTTGCAATGGAAGCAAGGATGATTTTCAAATTGCAAAAATGAAGACAATTGGAATCTAAAGTTCGAAAATGGAAACTGCATCAGAAACAAAATTGCAATAAGAATGGCAAGCAGAAACGAAATGGGAACAACGATTGAAAACGAGCATGAACAGTAAAAACGCAACCACTAGAGACGAGAAAGAAAGTGAACAGTAAATGCAGGAATGATTTCAACTCTTAAATTGGAATGTAAAAGGAGTTTACTACATGAAAATGGAATGAAGGCAAATCCTAAACCTCCCCAAAGGGGGAGGAGGAAGAAGATGCTCCCAAGAACTAAGTGGCGGCGGGGAGACTTGTAGAGAAATATGCTTTTAGGGTTTTATATAAACCAAAAGACGAAAAATGCCCTCCTAATGGGCTTGTCCTACAAAATGACCTACACTTGGGCCCAAAGTCCTAAAGTTTGACCCAATGACCTTCTAAAAAGAAATTAAACTACACTACTCACGTGGTCACACTCTTCTGACCGTTCGGTCAACAATGGTCTGTAGGCTTAGGAAATGGTGTGCAGTGCAGTCTCCACAAGACCGTTCGGTCATGAACAGCTGCTGAGACCGTTCGGTTCAGGGAAACTCATGCACTAAGGCTATGCCGTACGGTTTAATAAGTTGAGCTGGGTTTCCACATACCGTTCGGTCAATCCTTTACCAAACCGGTCGGTAGTGTAGTGCTCGGTCATTCATTGCAGGTTCTCAGCAGCTGTTTGGTCAGTCTTTGATAGGTTGTTCGGTGTAAGCTTCAACAGACCGCTCGGTCTAACACACTTTGTCAGACCGTTCTGTCATGACTCTCATGCAGCTTCCAAGACCATTCGATCAATGACAGAGCGTTCGATCAATGACAGACCATTCGGTCAAGCCTTTAGAAGACCGTTCAGTCAACTTCAGCAGATCCTTTCTCAACCTTTCAACAGTGATTGTCCTGCACAAAATGATAGAAATAATTAAGCCCAAATAATTCAAATTAATTAAAATAAGAAATAGTCTTGAAATTAATCCCAAATAGTGAAAATGAGATAAAAATGGAGAATTAAACACAATTGACTAACAAAATATGGTGCGAAAAGCTAAGTGTATAATGAAGAATGATGACTCATCAAAATAGACCACACTTAGTCTTTTGCACTCCTGGGCAAAATCAAGACGCAGAACAAGGAACCATTCGAAATACATCAAGAGTGTGACACAATCTTTAAAAAGAAAAAGAAACTAAAGACACAAAGCAGATTAACACAATCCTGAATGATTCTGGAAAAAGAAAAGGATTACAAAAGGAGTCCAACACATAGATAATCAGAGGAAACAGATACTCATGGTTGTCATCCAAGCAATTCCAAAACATGGTAACATAATCAATCAGCTCAAGAGGTGAATCCAAAAGCAACAAAACCTCATAGGTTCACTATCGTGTTTCTCTCAAGTGTCTAAGGTAAGCAATGTCAAGTCAATGCACTCAAGAAAGCAAACACAAACAGACTTAGCAAGCCTCTAATATCAATACTCAAAATATATGATGTTCAAATCAAAAGGTCTTTTCATGGTCGTAATGGGGCCAAGGACAAGGGAGGATAACATATGGATCAGAAGCTACAAACCAAAAGAAATAGAGGAGCAATGAGGAACAAGTGTAAACACAGTCACACACACCCAAACCTCTAATACAATCCTCTTCTTGACTCCATTATTCACAATTTTTTTTTCTTTTATTTTTCTCATTTTTCTCAATTTTTTTTTCATCTTGTCTCTTTTTCTTTCTCTCTTTTCAGAACAAAACTGTAAGAGACAAGATGCATACATATTTACAAAAACAAAACAAGAAGAGAAACCAACTAGCCAATTCATCAAAATCCCCAAGGAGACCACACTTGTTCCCAAAACACTTCCAAAGCTCCAAAATTCCCTAAGGTTAAGGTGATCATGGTTTTTCACTTAAGGGTGATTAATGAGCTTGAAAACAAAGAACAGGGGAAAAGCATAGGCTCAAAGGGGTTATCAAAGGATCAAAACAAGGGAGGCTTATTTGGCTAGAGAGGCTTAAGAACAAAACTGCCTTTATCACTTCCAAACATGCATATCCATCAAGAATTATCAAAAAGAGTCAAGCCAAGGCATATGTGCAAGCAATCAAGAGATACATCACACAAGAAAGAACATAAAGTGGCTCAAATCTCACATAGGGTATTTGTCACAATCAATTCAACCTCTCAAACATCATAATCATCTTCCGACGCAAAGAAAAGCAAGAGTTTCAAACCATAAGTATTAATCAAGTGAAGTTAAAGAGGAGTCTACAACTTAAACAAAATCCAGAAATGAAGAGAATCATGCAAAACTGTGCACAAGATACGACAAAAAAAACAACCTAAAACATAAAAAATTTAACAAAGAAAACAAAAATTAACAAAGAAAAAATCAAAATCTCCCCCAATAGACCACACTTAAACTACACAGTGTCCTCAATGTGTCATAAGCATAAGATCATAGATCAGAACAATGAACAGATAATGGACAAGTGTAATAAAAGTAGGGAAAGGGGGAGAAGGGAGAAGAAAACTCCCCGGAGTCAGGGTGGCAGTTGCCAATTTTTGGACTATTAGGGAGATGTTTTCCACCACTGGATCAGCCAAGGAAGTTTTGAGGAAGAACTGCTTCATCCTCCAAATTTGATCAAGCAGGGAAATGTCTTCCAAAGCTGGATCTAAGAAGAAGTTATTATTGATGAGCGGGTTCAGTCGGTGCCTACTAATGTTGAAGCTTTTGTGAATGTTAGCACCTTTGTTCTCCACTGTGGGTGTTTGTTGATCAATTTCATGTGTACCTCCTACAACATGGTTAGTGCAATGTGGCTCCAAAGAAATGACATGTAGAGGTATAACACTCAATCCCAATGTATCAGACTGAACCTCAAATATACTCTCAGAACATGAATCAATTTCAAATTTAGAAGCAATATCAAGCATAGGCTCAGATTCATGTTCAGTGCATGGAGAATAAACATTCAGATGTGATAGCAATAAGTGGTTCTCATCATGCAGAGAGGGAGAATTAAAAACATGCTCATCAATAATATAATCATCAACATACCTATCAACAACATAATCATGAGTAGCACAATCATCAACAGAATAATCAATTTGAGGTATGTTTACCTCCACTTCCCTAAAGATTGGTAAAGTGGTGGAAGATGAAAATGGTCTACCTGGCTCAAAATTGCTGCTTATACCTGCCTAGTCTTTAAAATCTTCATCATTCTCCTCAGGTGCAAGAGTAGGGACATCTGAAGGTGGGAAAGTAGGTGGCACAATGAGCACAAGACTCTGGTTCCCATCTCCTAGGTCAATGGCACTAACATCATCTAGAATCTGAGTAGTCTGGAATGGTAACTGTGAATCTTGAGACTGTTTCTCAGTGAGTTAAGTGGCCATTTGCCCCATCTGATCGGTCAAGCTTTGAATGGATGCTCTGGTCTCTTGCATGAACTCAATGTTCTACATGGCCATCTGCCTCAGTAACTCCTCCAATGTAGGCTCAGAAGTAGAAGGCTGAGGAGCTATTTCGGCAGACTCATGAAGGTGCAGGTGTTGTGGTTGCAGGACTGGTGGAGGCATACAAGTGTTCTGGAATGATGGTGCTTCCTGATATTGCTGTGGAGCATCATACCATCCCAAGCTAGGGTCATTCTATCCAGGATCGTTATTGTAACTATACTGAGTAGGGAAGAATTCATCCAAGAACATATGCTTAAGATCTTCCCAAGAAGTGATGGATCCTAAAGGAAGACAATATAGCCAATCCCTTGCTACGTCTTGTAATGAATATGGGAATGCCCTTAAGAACATGTGATCAACCGGGACATGTGGAGGCTTCATTGAAGAGCAAATGATGTGGAATTCCTCCAAATGTCTATGTGGGCATTCATCTGCAAAACCATGAAACTTAGGCAGTAAATGTATCAGTCCAGAGGTCAGAACGCAATGAACATCATCCTCATTAAGTGAAACTGGCTCCCAAGGAGCACTCTCAGCAGAATATGCATGAGAAGCAATATCAGAGTTAGATGCAGAAGGAGAATCATAATCATAGCCATAGGCAAAAGAAGAAGTATTCACATAATCAAAATAGGTAGACATGGAAAAAGAAGGGGGAAAGGAAAAATGCAATGAAAATATGCAACTAAAGCTATCTAAATGCAACACACATGACAACACACACAAAACAGTTCAACACACTCACAACACAAGACAAAACACAACCACACTAACACAACAAAAGACCTAAGATCGAACCGTTGGTCCCCGACAACTGTGCCAAAAATTGATGGAGCTGTCACGACCCATGCAAATTTGATGTACAATAAGAATGCAATATATACTAGGAAGTTACTCCTAGGTCGTCTCTCAAGGACAAAATGTGGTTCGAGACTTAGGTCAACACGAAGTGGGTGGGGTTGAAAGTGTTTTTGTGACTAGAAATGAACTAAATTAAAGCTGGAAGTTAAACGTAACTAAACAGAACCGAAAGCATTGAAATAAATATGCAAAACAGTAAAGTCGAACGATGTTCTTCACAGGGCCGAACGGTCCAATTCACAAGGTCGAACGGTTCTAACAACAAGCGTGTCAGAGACGGATCAGTTCTGGTCACAGGCTGAACGGTTCTGACGAAGAGACCGATCGGTGTTAAAGTAGTAAGCGAATTGAGCAGAAGGCAATAGGAGCAATTGGCCTCTTACCCAACATCAGCTAGCATTGTATTGGTGAAAGAGTTCTATGCAAATGCAAGGAGTTATGGTGGTTAAGGAATGAGGTACATGAGCTATGTTACGGGCAAAAGGATCCCGTATGATGATGTCATGATTAACACTTTTTTGGGTACTGAATGGCCGGGAGATTATAGCCATTGTCAGTTCACCTCTTTGCTGGAGGAAGATGTTGATTTTGCAGAGCTGGAGCGGAGATTGTGTGTCCAAGGGGGGCACTTTCAGAGGAATAGGCAGGATATTCCTATTCACATAAGGAGGTCATTCCTCACGCCCTTAGCTAAATACTGTATGACATTCACTCATGCCAACATTCAGCCCTACTCTCATGTGTCACACATCACCACATAAAGCGCTATTTTTTTTAACTGCGTCCTAAGAGGGTTGATCATTAATGTGGGCCAAGTAATTGCAAATGAAATTAATCAATGTGCTCACGCTTCAAGTAGTAAGTCTCCTTTAGGGCACCCTTCTCTTATTACACATCTCTGTGAGCTAGCAGGAGTGAATACATTTGTTCCTCCATTTGAGAGGCCTAGGAAGGAGAGAGATGCTTCTTATTATACCCAGTACTGCATGCTGGATGAAGAAGGGTTGCCAGTACCACCACCTCAGCCTCTTAGGGTCCACAGGAGATCTTAGCCTGCCTAGTCAGATCAGCCTCAAGCTGATCATTTTCAGATGGGAGATATGTATATGGCATTAATGAATTCCAGGTTTGATGCATTATACAGAGGTCAACAGGCGTTATTGAGGAGTATGACTTATGCCTTCCCTGAGCGCCAGTTTATGTCTCCAGACAACTTTCGAGCTGAAGTTGCATGGCCTAGGGACCAGGCCCAAGCTATTGGAGGAGGTAGCATGTCCGGAGCCGAGGATATGGATGAGGATGATGAGGAGGATGAGGATGATGAGGATGAGGATGACAATGAAGAGGAAGATTCAGATGACAGTAGAGGATGAGGAGGATTCAGATGACAACATCTCTTGATGGATGCTGCTAGATCAGGATGTTTCTTTTTCTTCATTTTTTTTATGCTTGTTTGAAGTTTGTTTATTTTGTTTTTAATTGTAGTTTGAGCTATGTACTTGGTTAAATGGATAGTGTTGAGATTGTTGATAAGGGGAGCACTGGTTTAGCCAAACCTTACAATCTCAAAGAACTCCTGGTTTTTGATGATTACAACATAATTAATAACAACATGTGTTGTTAAATGTGTTACATGTTCATAGCTTTCATGTTTATGATTATTTGAGAACATATTTGTGTTGATTCTGTCATTGCTGTAATTCACTGTGTTTTACATGAGATCTTATCTGTGAATGCATGACATATGTTTTAGAAAAGGAAAACCAAATGCACTTTTGTTGAACTTATAATATGTGGCAAAACAACAGTTTTAAGTCGACTTCATTATGAAGTAAGTCAATTAAAACTCCTGGCTTTGCACAAACTTTTTCAAAGTGTGTTGTGAGTATTTTTGGAAAGAAAGCTTTTCAAAACTTCATTGAAGTGTTACAAAGTTGATTGTATGTGCCACCTACTTGACTTAGTTAGTTATGTTTTGAAATTCTGTTAATGCTTGTGATGTCTAACGATTATATTTTATATCTTTGACTAAGCATTTATTGTGAGTCAACTATATTAAATGCGAAATCAACTAAGCTGGTTTGACGGCTACTAACAGTTATAACTGTCTGAGTATAATCGACTCTATTAGTAGCATAGTCGAATTTGATTTCTGCAGAGACTTTTGTGAATCTAACATTTTGATTGAATTGTTTCAGATTATTGATCTCTAGTAGAACGTGCTAAAGCTCCAAGAATCCATCAAGAAAGACCGAGATGTTCATTCTTTGGTGATTGCTTGACGAGCAAGAATCTGTGCGCATTGACTGATTGATCAACCTGCACTTGAGGTGTTAGATACGTGATCAACCTGCACTTGAGGTGTTAGATACGTGATCACCGCTTCTGCCTCCAAAGTAAATCACCATGTGCACCTAATCCAGCAAAATCAATCACCGCTTGCAGCTGCTCAAAATGAAAATCATCATGCAGTAGGGATAAAGCTCAATGGGAAATGACAAATGCAATGCTTAGTCATCAATCAAAGCATCTCATTCACGGAAACAACACTTAAAAAAAATAAATGCGTGAACAGTAAAATAAACTAAATGAGTAAGTTGCTAATGCATTCCAATGTATAACATATAAAAGCTTCTCGGTCAGCGAGTGTGCACTGCTAATAAATGAAAATGAGCTCTTCATTCAGCCGTAACCCTCCATCTCTCAATGTCCGTGTGCTTCCTAAATAAATAATGAAAAATATCTTATGACCTCCTTTAGGGTAGGGGCTGCCTTCCTAATATTCAATCCCCCCATGTGCTTTGCTGGACGCTCCAGAATTAATTTCCCATGGGTCGTCCGTGTGCTCTCCCTCCCAAAATGAAATCAGCAGCTGCAGTGTGTCTAGGCCGTGACAGCGTGCGTGTGTTGTGTGCTTCCAAAACCAGGCCGTGACACCCCCCTTGTCCAATTAAAAGTCCAAATCAAAAGCTTATATGCGTGGAGTGCAGCATGAAGAGCGTGAAGTCCAGCCCATCTCCGTGTGCACCCCTCTAAAAATGGAATGTGTCCCCTTCACATGTGGATGGAAATTGGCCCACACTGCACAAGTTGGTCCAAAGAGTCCTAAACAACTAAATTAAAATATAACTAAATTTAAAATGCCTATGTGGAGAGTCTTGAATTATGTGGCAGCCCTTTAATGTCCCAAAATATTATCCAACAATTTCTCTGCAATTAATAATGCAAATAATTAGCGTCAGATAATTTGAATTAATTAAAATAAGAATTTCTGGTCAAATTAAGCACAATTAGCAAAAATGGGGAAATATTGGACATTCAAGCACAATTCCCTGATTAAATATAGCATAATAAGGTAAGTGAAGTGAAGAAAATATTGACTCATCACCTGTTCCCCTCTATACAGAGCCTCCATCCTAGACTCCATTATAGACATATACATGTCTCTCATCTGGAAGGGTGCAGCATCCTGGGCTTGCTCCTACTGATCCTGTTGTGGCTGCTGTGGCACTCTCCTATGAACCCTGGGAGGATGTGCTGCAGGCATAGGAATTCCTGCCTCATCCAGCAGGCAGTACTGGGTATAATAGGAGGCATTTTTCTCCTTCCTAGGCCGCTCAAGTGGAGGAGTGGAGGTATTCACCCCAGCTAATTCACATAATTGAGTAATGAGAGAGGGATGCCCCAGAGGTGACTTATTGCTGACGGCTTGAGCACATTGCTTGATTTCATTTGCTATCACCAGTCCCACATTAATATTAAGACCTCGGAGCACACAATAGAGGAAGATAGCTCTGTGTGTCGTGATGTTTGACACATGTGAACATGGTTGAATGTTGGCATGAGTGAATGTCATCCAATATTTTGCTAAAGGAGTCAAGTAAGCCCTCCTGATATGGATTGGTGAGTCATTCCTGTTCCTCTGAAACTGGCCATCTGCACCGCATAAGGTCCTCTCTACATCAACATAATCAACGTCCTCATCCATGGCTAGAGCAAACTGACACTGCTCTCCTGCCCATTCAGCACCCAAAAACGAATTTATAGTGTCAGCATCAAAAGGAATTCTCTTCCCCCTCACATAGCTGGTATACATCTCATGAGTAGAACCACCAAATGACCTAGCATTCGTGTAAAACTCCTTCACCACTGTTATGTTGGAAGGTCAAGGGTAGGAAGCTAGATTCTCCCACTGCCTCTTTTCCAGCTCTCTCCCAAATTTAGGTGTCATGGTGGGCATTAGTCCAACCTTTCTTTCCATTAAAAGTCTCCTATTCTGCACCGTCTGAAAGTGCCTCTCATGCATGTGGGAGAGGAACTTGTTGGAATATATCTGTTCCTTTTTCTTCTGTCCTCTATCAGCAGTGTGCTTAATGCGCTTTCCAGATGATGAAGCCATATTTGCACCACAACAAACACAATACATTCCACCAATGAGTCATCTATATTCTCAATTCACATTCTAAACATAACTCCTCAAACATAAGTAACTCAATTTTAGAGCACCAATCAACATCATACTCGTTTTTCCAACGATGAGGGCTAATCAGGGAGCCCTCAGCGGAATATTCACACACCCAAAATCACCAGAAAACACCACACAACCACCATGAAATAGCCGCGCCAGCGCTGAGCCCCCCTCAATGGCCCTCAGCGCCATACCAGAAAATCCATTATAGCCCTAGCTGGCCAAATCCACCACACAAACTTTCCACAGTGCAATAATCATCAACAATCCATCCAGCAACAGTTTATTCAACAAATCTAACACATATTAGGCATAAATCTCAAGAATCAAAACAATCAAGAGTTAAAAATTGAAAATGCAAGATGCTTATTTGAGTGAAGTTCAAATCTTTTCAAATGTGCACAAAGGGCTAGTGGAAACTTAGGGCTTCTATGCACAAGAGCTATAGCACACCAAGAAAACCCCAAACTTAGTGAATGGAATGAAGCAAAGAGTAGTGAAGATGGTGATTTTTGAAGAAAGGATGAAAAGTGTGGGAGTGAGAAGTGAAAGAGAAATCACGCACCTTAGGGTTAAAAGAGTGAAATGAGCTTAATGACGCTGAGCTTTAAAAGCCAAGAAACCCAAACAGCGTTGTTGGCGCTCAGCACCCTTCTGAGGGGCGCTCAGCGCGATGTGTGACTTTTCCTCCCCTCTTTTTTTGCTTTCCCTAAGTGTTTATAGACACGATCTCTCAGTTTCAGCCCTTAATTTTTCAGATGTTTGCTCCTTCAATACTTTCCAACTCAAGCATAACAACTCACACTTAAAATAATTAAACTCATGATGCACATCAAACCATAAATCCACAAAAACATCCCTAAAACTAAAGCATATCAAACAAAACAAAATTAAAAGTTTTCAAAAACACTGGGTTGCCTCCTAGTAAGCGCTTGTTTAACGTCACGAGCCTGACGCCATAATGTTCAGTTTAAAACTTTAATGTTGGTGTTCCTTCCTTTTTCATCACACCAACTTGTCTTCAACAATTTCTTGTCCACCTTCTTAACTCTTCTAGAATATGGAGCTTCAATCTCAATCACTCCATTCAATTTAATCTCCTTCACAACCCATAACATGTTCCTATACTTGACTGGTTTGCAAGGTTTGAATTCTTCAAGTCTTGGTTGACTATCTTCTCTATAGTGTTTTTCTCCTCTTCCTCCACTTGTGACAAGAAACACTTCTTACCTGCCTTGACTAAGTCAATAGCTTGCTCAGATACACTAGTCTTTGACAAGTTTTTATCTATATCTTTTGGACTAGTCTTCTTCACTTGAATCGACTGCTCATCATTAAAGACATTGAAAATCACCTCCTCATCTTGGTCTTTCAACATTATAACTCCATCATCTACATTGATGACAACCTTAGTTGTCTTCATGAAAGGCCTTCCAAGAATGATAGGAATCTTCAAATCCTCCCCCATCTCCATCACTACAAAATCCACTGGAAATTTAAGTGTGTCAACTTGGACCACAACATCTTCCACTACACCATAGGGATTCTTGGTAGATCTATCCGCCATTTGCAACACCATCTTAGTAGGTTTAACTTCAAGATCACCAATCCTCTTTAGCACAGATAAGGGCATCAAATTTATGCTAGCCCCTAAATCAATTAGAGTTTTTCCTACATCACCATCCCCAATAGTGCAAGGAATAATAAAGCTTCATGGATCGTTGACTTTAGGAGGAAGTGTCTTCTACAAAATCACACTACAATTTCCCTGTACTTCAATGGTTCTCTAATCTAAATACTTCTTCTTTTTGAGGGACTTCTTTAAAACATTAGCATACACAAGAAATTGGTGCAATGCCTCAATGAATGGAATAGTAATCTCCAATTGCTTGAAGATCTCCAAGAAACGCCCAAATTGTTTCTCTTTTTCATTCTTTGAAAAGCTTTTTGGGTAAGGAAGAGCTTTCTCAATTATTCTCTCTTTTCTCTCGCCCTCTTCTTCTTCTTTTCTTTCTCCCTTTTCTCTCCTCTGAACCTTAATTTTTCTCTCTTCACTTTCTTCTTCTTCTTCACTCAACACATCTTTTTATTTTCTCTCACTTTTTTTCTCCTCCAACCTCTCACTACTAATGCTTATGATAGCATTACACTCCTCTTTAGGGCTAACTTCAGTATTAGCCCAAAACTGCTTTTCATATTTTTCCTCCAACTTTTTAGCCAGTTGGCTAACTTGTATCTCCAAATTCCTTATAGTAGCTTCAGTGCTTTTGTGATTGGAGATAGACACTTGCATAAATTGTTGGAGTGTCTCTTCTAACTTTGCAGTTCTTTCATATAGTGAAGGTTGTTGTTGCCACTCCTGCTGTTGTTGTTGTGGTCTATTGTATTGCCCGGCTTGCCCTTGACCCATGCCTTGGTGAGGTTTTCTTGAGTCACCGGCAAGTGTACCAAATCGTACAAGTAATATAAAATGGTAAGACCAAGTATCGTGTCCCAAGATACTCTCGGCACTAGACATTCGTGTGATAACTCGATTAATTAAGACTTAATAGGAAAGAAATCATTGGTTTAGAATGCAAATAAAGAAAATTAAATATGAATGCAGTTTTGATCAATTGAAGAGTATATAAGAATGTTGTTGGGGTTAGATTTCACCAAGTTTACTCTCATGTATATAAGAATTCTTCTTCTTTCATTAAAGCCTATCTTTAATTACTAGTTCATACGGTTCCTAACAATTAACTCATAAGATCAGGAGCTTAAGACGACCAAGACTCATACCCACATCCCTGAGAAATACTGATCTTGAGAACAATTCTACAAGAACTTGAATTATAAGGAACCTCCCGAGACTCATGCAATTCATACATCACGCTATGAATGAGTTAAACAAAGCAAGCATTGATCACAAAAAAATTACCCTAATAGTTAATGAAAGAAGCATATATTATTAAGAATCAATTCAAATACATGAGAGTTCAAAAGGTTACATCATCCCCCAACAACAAATAGAAGTTAGTTCCCCATTGTCATGGTGAAACTAAATGTACAATGGAGAAGAATGAGATAGAAAAACCCTAAAAGTTGAAGATGGAGGTTCCCACATCCAAATACGCCTTCAAAGAGTGGAAGAGTGTGTTGCTACGCCTCCTCTGCCAAAGATACCAAACCTAGGGCATATGAATCATTTAAATACAGCGAAATCAAAACAGAAGGAAAGCCTAGGCCCATCACGTTGGCGCTCAGCGCCCCACTTAGGGTGCCCGGGCGTGCTGCGATACTAAAACTGGCACTCAGCTTAACTCGGAGGGCAAGCAGGCGTGGTTCTTCGAGAAAAGTGGCGCTCAGCGCCCCAAAAAGGGCGCCCAAGCGGTGTGCGGTAAGCTTTTGCACTGAGGGCTCCAAAAAGGGCGCTCAGGCTTCGGGCGTTCCTACTTTCTGGTGCTTTTTCAGATCTTTCTAAGCTTCATCTCCTTGGAACTTCAGCTCTGCTTCCATATTATATCATTTCCTTTCTTTTGCTATTGCTTTTCATTTGCTCACTGCTTAACTGAATGCTTTTTCTTTTGATCTCTTTTCTCAAATTTTCCAACAACCCCAAACTTGAACCTTCATCAATACCCCACAAGTGTTCTCAACTTAACTCAAGGCAAAGGTTTTTCAAATAGGGTTTTCAAAACATGCTTAAGGCTCAAAGTTCAAAGGTTAGAACAAATTGTGGGTCCAAAACAACATCCTTTTCTAAAGTTTCTCTTCTATTATAATCGCATGTACTATGACCAATTTCTAAAGTTTTGGAAGAACATAAACAAACAAATAGGTTAACTATTAAAGGAAACAAAACACTTACATTAACTTGAAAAAAAAATTCAATAGGAGTAGGAGTGCATGTGCTTTGGCTTGTCAAAGCTTTAGTCTGTATGTTCCTTAAAATAAATGAATGTCAAAAAATGATAACAACATGAATAAAACAAGTATTAGACATTTAGAAAAGGGAACATACTTCTTTGAGGGGCAGATAGAGAGGAGAGGATTGGACTTGAGGAGCAACACTTTGAGTTGTTGGTGGATGATTAACAATATCACCCCATGTATGAGCGGCACTTTGTTGTGTATGATGTTTTGTCTCCTTCTTAACTATCATTCTCTTCATCTTCAGGTGGTTGATAACAGTTGAAAAACTGTTATTTTCATGCTTAAAATTGATACTAAAAGCAACCTTTAACACTTAGAACCTAGCTTGAAATCATGCTTTTGTTCATATTTTCAAAAATAAGAGAGCTGGACAGGTTTATGCTTGATTTCAGTGTTTTTGTGCAGGTTTTAAGGTGAATTTGGTGAAAGAAGTGAAGAAGGAGAGAGATGGAATCAGAAAAGACATCAAAAAGTGCAAAAGGAGAAGCCGCAACCGCCGCTCAGCGGCAGTTTACCGCTGAGCGGCACTCAGGAGTTCACGTTGGCACCGCTGAGTGGCAAAATGGCCGCTGAGGGGAGAAAACGACTCACGCACGATTATTGGTTTTGTCGATACCGGAACGTACGGGGAAGTCTAGATCCGGGGAATTTCTCCCAATAGTAT
>JAHCHA010013441.1:476565-588152 GCA_027742795.1 Vigna hirtella
AACAAGTTTGTGACATCACATTTTGGTGTTCATAAATTTGTCCATCAGTGGTCTACAAAAAATTACATAAATAAAAGTTAAACCACTTATATAAGATATAATAAAGAAGAAAATAAACAGAATAACAACATATATAATAACTAACAATTAAAATTAAAACCTTGTTAATGGTATATTTCTTTCATCATCTGGAAATAATGTTTCTAAGTTTTGTTGTTGAAACGGTTCACATTCATGAAAGTTGTCAACATCATCTACACCCATGTTGTACAAGTCTCTAGGCTTTATATGTACAGGGATGCACCAATTTTTATCAAACTCATCATCTACATAATATACCATTTGTGCTTGTGATGCCTGAATGTATGGTTCATCATCATCATTATCACCGGTATGAATCAAGCGTCCAAAACATACACATCTAAATCCCAACTCATCAGTCACAATCCCCCTAGAAGTAGTTGTATTAGCCCACATACATTTGAACAACACAACTGATAAAGGACCATAATAAGGCACACCTCCAAATTGCATTTGATTATCACTAGTACTTGCATAACTCCTTGTCCCAAATGTACCAAACATTCCACTATTTTTGTGTTTTAAGCCATAAGTCACGCTCCAAGATCCTAAACTTGAATCCGTTAACATTGTAGGTATTATATCGCTTTGAAATATCAATTGGACCCATGCCTAAGAATTTGAAATCAGTTGAGTGAAAGCTAGTTGAGTCATTCCTTATCTAAAAGGAATAAAAATAACATTACTGTGAAAAACGAAGGAGGAAATAACATCTCCATGTGACACAATGTGAGGACAACTCTATCTTGTAATTGGACAAGTTCATCTATCTTCAAAACTTTATCACATAATTGTTTAAAAAAAGAGCATAGATCAATCAAAATAGACGAGACTTCTTTAGGGAGTGTCTTTCTTATTGCCAAAGGGAGAAGTTGCTCCATCAACACATGTGAGTCATGACTTTTTAGTTCTCCAATCTTACGTTGTTTGACATCAACGCATCTACTGATGTTACTTGAGTAACCATCAACTACAGTTATATTCTTCAAAGTTTTCATAAACATATCCTTATTTACATTTGACAATGTATATATATCAGGAAGATATCTACCATTCTCGTCAGGCCACAAATATGGTCTTATACCCCAAAGTTGTAAGTCCTTTCTTGCCTTTAGATTGTCTTTGCATTTATTATTTATAGTATCATTCAACAATGTAAACAATATATTGTCACAAACATTTTTTTCAATGTGCATAACATCTAGATTGTGGTGCAATAAGTTATCTAGCCAATAAGGAAGGTCAAAAAATATACTTTTCTTTCACCATTGTAGAGTCTCTACCTTAGGACGATTCTGTGTTGTATTTTTTATCTTTCTTCAACTATAGGTTCTTTCCCAAATTCAGCATGAACATTACCAAGTTGTTGTAAGATATCATGACTTAAGATTGCCACTGGTTGGCTTGTATTTTCAATAGTTCCATCAAACCTCATATGAGCCAATCTAAACCTATGTCTTCCATCTAACCACCGACGATGACTTATAAAACAAAATTTCCCACCTTTGACAAGCTTCTTAGGAGTAGTGTCAAAATTACATCTTAAACATTCCAATCATGTATGTGTTCCACCCAGATAAGGTTCCAAGTCCTAAAAAGTCACTAATAGTCCACAATATGGCTGCACGCATATCAAATACTTCATTCCCATATCAATCAAAAGTTTTGATGCCAGTGTTCCACAACTCCTTCAACTCTTCTATTAATGGTTGTAATTAAACATCAATATCATTGCCCGGTGCTCGCTTTCCAGGAATGATCATGGAGAGAATGAATGAACTTTGTTTCATACACATCCAAGGAGGAAGTTTGTATGGTATGAGAACAATTGGCCAAATACTGTGATTGGTGCTCAAGTTGCCATATGGATTGAACCCATCAGTAGCTAAACCGAGTCTCACATTTCGAGGGTCTAAGGCAATTTGAGGGTGCATCAAGTCAAATTTCTTCCATGCTTCAGAATCTCTTGGATGTCTTAACATGCCTTCATCCGTACTTTGTGATGCATGCCATCTCATATGCTAAGCTATTTTAGATGACAAAAACATCCTCTATAATCGAGGCTTCAAAGGAAAATACCTTAACACCTTTGCAGGAATCTTCTTTCGCTTATTAACAACAACATCGTCACCAATTGTATTTCTCTTTTTTGGCTTCCATCTTGATGTCTTACATTTTTTACAAGAATCTTTATCTTTGTCTTCTCCAACATACAACATACAATCATTCGGGCAAGCATCAATTTTGGTGTAATGAAGACCAAGCTTGTTAATCACTTTTTGGACTTCATAGAATGAGTTTGGAATTTTAGCATGTTCAAATGCATCTGCTAGCAACTCCAGTATCATGGACATAGCTTTGCCACTTATTCTGCATAGACATTTGATGTGATACAACTTCACCAAGAAAGAAAGTTTTGAATATTTATCACATCCTTCATATAAGCTTTGTTCATCTTGCATTAATTCAAAAAAATTTGTCCCATCATGACTTCTAGTATGGCTTGACTCTACACCCATCTCATCATCATCCGTCATGTCGTTGTTAGAGAAATGATGTGCAAATACATCATTAATCATTTCACACATATTATCATTAATTTCAACTCTTCCACCATCTTCTTCGGTTATTACTTGAGGAGTTTCGGCCATTACTTGAGGTGCTTCGTCATTTACTCTTCTCTCCCCGTGTAGAAGCCACAATGTATACCCTTTTGGAAAAGGTTTAATAATTAGGTGCTCTTTTACTTCTTCACGACTTTGCCATTTCTTAAAATTGCATTTTGGACATGGACATATTATCTTTCCCCTAACACCACTATTAGTGAGTGCAAAGTCCAAGAAGGTATTCAATCCTCTCATATATTGACTTGTATTTCGAGGCATGTCTATCCATGATTTGTCCATTAAAACGACCTTTGTTTATGCCAAGAGGATTGGAAGGTTAAAATAAGTGACGATATTCAATGAAACACCACATAAGATGAATTTACTAAACTTTGAGAACTAATCCAAGGAAAATCATTTACAATCTACTTTCCTTTTATGGGAAAGTCAACCCACAATCCCTTAGATCAAGGCATTTATTTCAGGAGCTAATTTCACAATTAGCTACTTTATTAGGATTGATTATGTTTCACTTTTTATCTACATAAATCATATTATCTACATAAATCATATTATAGGAGTTGCAACACACTTAGCTTAGGGACATATGAGCAGAATAATACAAAGCAAAAAGAAATAAAAGTAATTTACATGAACTTTTTTAAAAAATGAGGATAAAGCCAACATGTTTTGTCTTACCACTTGAGAATTTTTTTAGTAGAAGAGTCTCTAAATCTTGTAACACAGCTAATGGGGCTCCTTGATACACAAGAAGTGAATAAAAAAATGTAGATATCAAAAAAATTTATCTGATATCTTTTAAAATTTCAATCTATCTTCTTCAATTCATTTCAATCTAAATAAAAATGATTTGAAGTTAAAAATCAGAAATCAATAGTTATAATTATGAGAATGCAGAACTGCAAAGTTGTACTATTGATTGTGAGAGTAGTGTACTCAGAGGCTCCATATATATATAGAGAGGTAAATTCTAACTACTGAAAGTAACTATTTGACAGTGATAAGTGCAACTGTCTTACAGGGATAGGTTCCCTACTTAAAGCCTACTATAAGGCTATACACTAACAGACCTAAATTAATTTAATTATAAAGAACAAGCGCAACAAAGATTGAACTGCTAAACACATGGACATTGAACTTTTGATACCGTGTCTCAAACAAAATATCTTAAAAGTTTAACATTTTAATTAAAAGACTCTTTACATTTATAAATTATAACAATAATGATATATGACTTCATTCCAAGTCCGAATTTCCAAAAAACATAGCAAATGGAACAAATTGTCAATCCATTGGATACTTGACGAGTAAAAAGTAAACTTATTTCCTGTAAAATTTAATATCTGATTGCGAAATGGTTTTTAACATAAATACTTATGCTCACCAAACAAGATCAACTACAAGGATTCTAGAGTGCTATCCTATTATACTAGATCACACATAAATTCATGAAACCAGTGTTTTAAAAATAATAATAGTCATTAACTTGGTTTAGATACTGGGTTAATCAGTTAAAGGTTGAAACAATAGGTCATCAATTGAACAACATAAGACGGAGGAGATTAAAATAATAATTAAGATTATGTATATATTAACATTTCTTCATATAAGATATTAATGCTGATGTTGGTTTCCTGGAGAAATGCAAGGATAAAGTTCCAGTGCAAAGTGTTTGATTCTCGATCTACTTACTTTTTAAAAGTTTTCTAAAATTTCCTTAAAGCCATAAATAATCTGGAGCTATGTTCATGCAGCATAGTAAAAACCTTCAACTTAGGATTGTCCTTTCCATGCAATATTTCAACATTTTAACCAGTTTGCTCAAGACCAGAGTTACACAATTTAATCCAGTTCGAAGCCAGTTTAATAAAATAAAATCCGATATTCCATCCAATAAAATCCCTAGAAGATAAGAAAATTAAAGCAAACAGATATAGCAGAAAATTTGTTCAAAATAAAACCGTCACAATGTAGGTGCAACTAAACCATGAAGATTGAAGAGATAAGATGAACATACCAGGGAAGATTTGAGTTTGAGGGGTTGGAAACAAAATGTTTTGTACTATAGTGATAGAAATCGCCTAGTTGATTCCTGGTACCTACAACAAGTTAAATTAACTTTTACGTAAGTGCCAAAACCAAAGAGCCAATAGGATTTAGTGGCCCAATGATAACAGTTGAAAAACTGTTATTTTTATAATTTTGACCTTAAAGACAACCTTTATGACTTAGAAATTAGCTTGAAATCATGTTTTTTCTTATGTTGTGGAAATAAGAGAGTTGGATAGGTTTTATGCTTGATTTTCCTTGTTTTGGCAGGTTTTAAGATGAATTGAATGAAAGAAGTGAAGTAGCCAGGAGTTGGACTCAGAAAAGGAAGGAAAAGTGCACAAAAGAAGAGTCGTATTTACCGCTCAGCGCCACTTTTACCGCCGAGCGGTACTTTGAAGTCTCGCAGTCAACGCTGAGGGGCAAAACTGCAGCTGAGCATCAAAATAGAAGAACCGCACTTACCGCTGAGCGCTAATTACCGCTGAGCGCCATTTAGTTTTGGCTTGGGCCTATTTTCTGTAATTTTTAGGAATCTATATAAGGTTTTAGCCGAATTAGGGTTAGTATCTTTGGACAGAAAGAGGCGAAATCACACTTTCTTCACCCCTTGGAGGAGGATTTTGGATGCTCAAGCTCTATTCTTCAACTTCTAGGGTTCTATCTTTCATTCTTTCATTGTTTTTCATCTAGTTTCACCATGTCTATTGTGAACTAAACCTTCATTGTTGTTGGGGAACCGATGTAATCCTTTGAAACTCTCATGTATTGAATTGGTTCTTTAATCTATATGCTTTGTTTCATTAATTGTTAGGGTTTTTCTTTTATACTCTATGCACGCTTTATTTAACTCATTCAATTGCATGATCATTGTGCTATTTGTATGGACACATATAAGTAAATCTAGAACTGAAGAAATTCTCCCAAGAGCAATATTGCCTAGACATAGGGATAGGAGGATTGGTTGCCTTTAAGCTTCTATGCGAATGTAATGCATGAATAATTGCAAGGGAGACAAGACATTGTAAACTAGTGATTAGGAGTAGGCTTTCTTCACCGAGACATCGGGTTTAAGGTAAATTAGAAAGTGGCATTAACATTAATGAAGAAAGATGAATTCTTGAATACATGAGAGTGGATAGGATGAATCGGAAACCCCAACAACATAATCATTCATATTATACATCAACCGTTTTTGCATCTTTCAAGTCCATTGATCAAAACTTTGCATTCATGTTTATTTTTCATAGTTCAACAACAATATTTTTGGTTACAAGTCTAAGATAATCAACAAATCACATAACTGTTTAGGCCGTGAGTCCTTTGGGAAACGATACTTGGTGTTACCATTTTATTATTATTTGATACGATTTGATACACTTGTCGAGGGTTAACACCCAACCAGTGGCAAAGTTGACCAATTAGCCTAGTTAATGGTACAACTCGCCCAGCTAATGAACATTAATTCAGAAACTCAATAAAAGCGTCAAGAACATAAGGTAGAGGAGTTGTGGACAATGGGAACATTGCAGCAGCTCTCTATTAACACTCGGCAAGTGTACCGAATCGTATCAAGTAATAATAAAATGTTAAGACCAAGTATCGTTTCCTAAAAGACTCACGGCCTAAATAGTTATGTGATTTGTTGATTAAATTAGACATGTAAACGAAAACATTGTTGTTGAATTACGAAAAATAAACATGAATGCAAAGTTTTGATCAATGGAATAGAAAGATGCAAAAAACGGTTGATGTAGAATATGATTGATTATTTTGTTGAGGTTTCCGATTCATCCTATCCACTCTCATGTATTCAAGAATTCATCTTTCTTCATTAATGTTAATGTCACTTTCTAATTTACCTTAAACCCGATGTCTCGGTGAAGAAAGCCTACTCCTAATCACTAGTTTACAATGTCTTGTCTCCCTAGCAATTATTCATGCATTACATTCGCACAGAAGCTTAAAGGCAACCAATCCTCCTATCCCTATGTCTAGGAAATATTGCTCTTGGGAGAATTTCTTCAGTTCTAGATTTACTTATATGTGTTCATACAAATAACATCAATGATCATGCAATTGAATGAGTTAAACAAAGCATGCATAGAGTATAGAAGAAAAACCCTAACAATTAATTAAAGAAAGCATATAGAATATAGAACCAATTCAAAACATGAGAGTTTCAAAGGATTACATCGGTTCCCCAACAACAATGAAGGTTTAGTTCACCATAGACATGGTGAAACTAGAAGAAAAAAAATGAAAGATAGAACCCTAGAAGTTGAAGAATAGAGCTTGAGCATTCAAAATCCTCCTCCAAGGGGTGAAGAAAGTGTGATTTCGCTTCTTTCTGTCCAAAGATACTAACCCTAATTCGACTAAAACCTTATATAGATTCCTTAAAATTACAGAAAATAGGCTCAAGCCCAAATTAATGGCGCTCAGCGGCACTTTTACCGCTCAGCGGTAAGTGCGAGTCTTCAGAATTGACACTCAACTACAGTTTTGGCCCTCAGCGATGACTGCGGGACTCTAGAGTGCCGCTCAGTGGTAATATTGGCACTCAGGGGTGATTGCGGCTCTTCTTTTAAGCACTTTCACTTCCTTTCTTGAGTCCAGCTCCTTACTACTTCAACTTCTTTCATCTAATTCATCTCATTTCCTGTAAAACAAGGAAAACCAAGCATAAAACCCATCCAACTCTCTTATTTCCAAAACATAAGCAAAAGCATGATTCCAAACTAGTTTCCAAGTCATAAAGGTTGTTTTTTATGCCAAAATTAAGTATAAAAATAACAGTTTTTCAACTGTTATCACAACCCTAAACTTAGAATTTTGCTTATCCTCAAGTAAACAAGATGTAACTCAGTCTTCCACCAATCCATACAATAATTCACCACATTTAAAACTCTTTCTTTCAAGACAAGTAATTACTTAAATCAGCTCATCACAAAGAATTTAGTCAACATGCACACATGCTTTGGTGTTCACATAATCACATAATATCCAACAAATGCTATTCTCATGAATGATCAATTAACTAAGCATAGATGTAATCATGTGCTCATGGAATCTTTCCTCACCAGATAAAGTGTTTCACTCAAACACACAAGTGTATAAGAGGTCACTCATTCACTCTACTATCACAATGTCACTTGAATCAAATTTTCCTTTCATTTAACCACAATCAAACACACTCACAAGCAAGTATCATCACAAGGGCTTTTCTATGGCTTATAATGTGGCTGGCTAACAAGAAAATTAGTTTTTCTAGATCACAAAATCCTTGAGTCAAGTGAATCAACTAAACACAATCATTCTTCCTTCTTCCCAAGTTTCTTTTGCATTGAGCCTTTCTTTTTCTTTCTTTTCTTTCCTTTTTAGTTTACTTTTCACATGCTTAGCTCAATGCTTTTTATTTTCCCTTTTTAGACTTCCCAACAACCCCAAACTTGAACATTTATGAATACCACAAGATATCTTCAACTCAACTCAAGGTAAAGCTTTTCAAAAAGGGTTTCCTATCATGTTCAAGGCTAAAGGTTCAAAGGATAGAACACATCGTGCTCTCTTTTATTCGCTAAAATCATGCATTTGGCTAATAAAGGGTTACCAACAAATGGCCTTGATCATATGACACATACAAGCAAGTGATTCAACCATAGAAACCTGGGCAAAGTCATTCATGCTTTCAATGTAATAGCACTCAATCACAAAAACTCTGGATTTCAAAACCTCACACATAAGCTCATCCAATCATTCCACATACACATCTTGCTTAGCATCATAATCACAATCAAAACATCATGCATCTGTTCTCATGGCTTGTGAACAACTACCTGTATATCAGCATATAGTGCACAATCTCAACATCAATCAATATCTAAGCATCATCAAGCAATACTCATCATGCATAAATAACAAGCAAACCATCATAGCAGATAAAGTTTCACACTGAGTACATCACAACCTATTCTAAAAACAGAAGCAAATAAATAAAAGAGTTTAGAACACTAGGATGCCTCCCAGTAAGCGCTTGTTTAACGTCACGAGCCTGACCCAATAAGCTCAAGGATAAACCAACTTCATCATTGTGGACAAACGCTCCACTTCTCCTCTAGATAATGCTTGAGACGTTGACCATTCACTACTTAGCTTCTCTATGGATCACTAGCAGGTGGATCAACCAATTCAATTGCTCCATGTGGACGCACACTTTTCACTATGAATGGTCCTGACCATTTTGACTTCAACTTTCCACGAAAAAGCTTCATTCGTGAATTGAACAATAGCACCTGCTGCCTTGGATTAAAGACTTTTTTTATCAACTTCTTGTCATGATAGAATTTTACCTTTTCTTTGTAATTGCTGGAAGAATCATATGCATGCAACCAACATCTACTTTTGCGCTTGTGCTGAGTTACAGAAGGATCAAAATTCAAAAATTTAAGAGCCCACAAAGCTTTATGCTCCATCTCCACTAGCAAATGACATTCTTTCCCATAGACTAGCTGATAAGGTGATAAACCCATAGATGTCTTCATTGTAGTCCTATATGCCAAGAAGCATCAGCCAGTTTCTGTGACCAGTCCTTTCTTGATGCAACAACTATTTTCTCCAAGATCCTTTTGATCTCTCTGTTAGACACCAAAGCTTGCCCATTGGTTTGTGGATGATAAGGTGTAGCTACCTTATGTCTCACACCATAATGTTTGAGTACTTTTGCCAGCTGATAATTACAAAAATGAGATCCTCCATCACTAATAAGTACTCTTGGAGTTCCAAAATGTGAAAAGATCTGCCTCTTTAGAAATTTAATCATAGTGCTGACATCATTCTTGGGACAAGCCAATGCTTCCACCCATGTACTCACATAGTCCACCGCCACCAATATATATTCATTGTTGAAAGATGGTGGAAAAGGTCCTACAAAATCAATACCCCAGCAATCAAAGACTTCAACCTCTAGAATGTCCTGTAATGGCATCTCATGACGTCTTGAAATAGTCCCAGTTCTTTGACACTTATCACAATTCCTGGCATGGTTATGAGCATCTTTAAACAAGGTAGGCCAATAAAATCCTGACTGGAGAACTTTTGTTGTTGTTCTTTCTCCATTGAAATGTCCTCCATAAGGTGAGTCATGACAGTGCCAGAGAATTCCTTCTCCTTCTTCATTTGTCACACACCGCCTCAGAAGATTATTTGCTCCAATTTTGAACAAATAAGGATCTTCCCAGATAAATTGCTTGGCATCATGCAAAAAATTCTTTCTTTGTTGGCAATTAAGATCTTCTGGAATTACTCCTACAGCTTTAAAATTGGCCATATTAGCAAACCACGGCCTTTGTTGAATGTACATGAGTGTTTCATCTGAAAAAGATTCCCAAATTTCTACTTCCTTGCTAGTAACCTCAATATTAACCAACCGAGATAAATGATCAGCAATCAAATTCTCACTCCCCTTCTTATCACAAATTTCCATATCAAATTCTTGCAATATAAGCACCCATCTAATCAGAGGTGGCTTAGAATCTGGCTTTGTCAACAAATATTTTATAGTTGCATGATCTGTGTAGATAATCACCTTAGACCCAATGAGATAAGGTCTAAATTTCTCCAAAGCATAAACTATGGCCAGGAACTCCTTCTCTTGAATCTGTTGCTCCACTTTGAAGACATTAAAGATCACCTTTTCTCCTCAGTCTTGAAGCACTATCATCCCATCATCCACATTGATGATTACCTTTGCCGTTTTCATAAACGGTCTTCCAAGAATAATTGGGATCTTCTCATCCTCCTTCATCTCCATCACCACAAAATCTACCAGGAACTTTAGTTTGTCTATGCAAACCACCACATCTTCCGCCACACCATAAGGTTTCTTGGAAGATCCATCCGCCATTAGCAAAGTCACCTTTGTTGGTTTGACTTCAAGATCACCAATTCTTTTTAGCAGAGATAAAGGCATCAAATTAATGCTTGACCCAAAATCAATTAGGGCTTTCCTTATATTCTCCTTCCCAATGACGCAAGGAATAGTAAAACTTCCTGGATCTTTCACTTTTAGAGGAAGTGGCTTCTTCTCAATAACACTGCAATCTCCCTTTTCATCTAGATATCTCTTCTTTGTGGAGACTTGCTTCATGTGCTTTGCATAAGCTGGAATTTGTTGCAGTGCTTCATTCAAAGGTATAGTAATCTCCAATTTCCTGAAGATATCTTTAAAGCGCCCATATTGTCTCTCTGTTTCAATCTTTTCACTCCCCTTAGGATAAGGAAGAATTTTTTCAGTTTTCTCAATTTTTTTCTCCCCCCTCTTCTTGTCTTTCTCTTTTCTCTCATCCTCACCTATTATCTCTTCTTCTCTCTCCACTCTCTCTTTTCTCTCTTCTTTTTCTTCTTTTGTTTCTAACTCAACTCTCTCTTTTTTCTCATCCACCCTCTCAACATCTGCACTTACAATAACTTTACACTCTTCCTTAGGGTTAGCCTCAGTATTAGCCCCAAAACTCTTGTCAGGCATATCTTCCACTTCTTAGCCATTTGACCAACCTGTATCTCCAAATTTCTAATTGCAGCTTCAGTACTTTTATGGTTGGAAATAGTCACCTGAATAAATTGTTGAAGAGTTTCTTCAAGCTTTGATGATTTCTCATTCAATGCAGATACTTGTTACCATATTGATGGTTGCTGCTGTGGTCTATTGAATTGTCCTGCTTGTCCAGCTTGTTCATTCTGACCTTGACCCATGCTTGGGTGAGGTTTCCACCCTTGGTTGTAGTTTCCTTGGCGGTATTGAAATTGATTAGCCATAAAATTGACATCTTCTAAGGCCTCCACTGGAAAAGCACATTGACCATTGATATGGTCACCACCACATAGTTCACAAAGTTGTTGTTGAACATGTGCAACATTCTTTAGCTCCTTTGGCAACTTAGAAAGTGTTTTTGTCAAATTCTCCAACTATTGAGTTATAATTTTGTTTTGCGCAAGCAAGGCATCATTTGATTGCAATTGTAAAACTCCCTTCTGTTGAATTAAAGCTCCTCTCTCATTATGCATCTCATTACCATTAGTAGCCATGTTGTCAATCAATTCAGTGGCTTCCTTTGGAGTCTTGCATTTAATATTACCTACAACTGAGGCATCTAGCATCAACTTGGTTTGTGAACCAAGACCTCCAAGGAGAAGAAGGACTAATGTTGCTTCGTCAAAGCCATGAGTGGGTGTCTTTCTCAACAAGATCTTGTACCTATCCCATGCTTGGCCTAGCGTCTCCTCTATGCCTTGTCTAAAGGAAGAATTATCTTGCTTCCCTTTGTTGATTTTGGACTGCTGGAAGTACTTGTTTAAGAACTTTGAAACCACAGCTTCCCATTCAGTAAAGCTATCCTCCGGGAAAGAATTCAACCATAGCTTTGCATTGCCTCCCAATGAGAAAGGACACAAACTAAGCTTTATTGCATCATCCGGCACACCATTGATCTTCACAGTGTTGCAAATCTTGTTGAATGTGGTTAGATGCTCATATGGACTTACATGTGATAGCCCATTAAATTGGTTGCTCTTTACCAATTGTATCAACACCTGTTTCACCTCCATGTTTGCAGCATTGACCCTCGGCCTAGCAATGCTATTAAAGTGATGAGGGCCAACAACTTTGGTATAATTCGCCAGAGTACATCTAACATTGTTCTCTTTGGCCATATCTTCCGTACTCTGGTTGGATCTTTGTGGTGAGGGTTGTAGAAGTGTTTCTGGAGAAGGAAATAATTCTCTAGAAGTTCGGATCCTCCTTCTCCGTCTACTTTCATCCAATCCTTCAAGAAGAGGTTCTGAAATTTTCTTGCTCCTAGTCCGAATTATGTCCTGCATACACAAGAACACAAAACCCTAGAAACAATTGTTAGCACAAAAAGATAGAAAAGATAAACTAAAAAGATAACAAATTAAATTGCACCAAAATTGAACTGCACATGACTTAACAAAACAGAAATTGAGATTTAAAGATGAAATTGACACAATTAAAAGAAATCACCAAATAAAATGAGAATCAACACTGAATCAAACACTGAACATACTCAATACAATTGTAGAATATCTATCTGAAGGGACGAAACTCAATAAAATAGTAACTACAATGGCAAAATCACAAGAGAATACCGAAAGAGCAGAGAATAGCACGGATTATGAAAGAATGACTTAGCTTACTGTTGGAAAACTTAGAACTAGAACCAAAGCTCTGATTACCACTTGATGGAAGAAGCTTTGGCCGAATCTGATGGATTATTTATTAGACCTGAACTTCTTCTTTGAATAGAACAGAACCAAACATTTGCCTCATAATTCAAATTTGTTTGAAGCATGAATAGAGCAATGGATGCAGTGGAATGGAAGGAACTTTGAAGATGAAGACTAAAGGAACTAAAACGAAACAAGGAACTCATCAAACGATGGAGTTTTGTGGTTGGAATCTGAAGTTGAAAACAGAGGAAAATGAGAGAAATTTGAAGTACCTAAAAAACACTAGAAGGAGAGAGGAGGGGTTGAATAATGTTAATGGAAAACTTTTTGCAACCCTTCTAATATAGCATGTTATCGAGTTTTGATATTTTCTTTTAGGTACTTAGATGCTTGACTTGATAATATGTATGAATGTTTTGACGTGCTATTCAGAATACGTACTATAGCATTTAGTAAGAACTTCCTTTGTGAAAAATAAACGTTTTAGCTTGGAAGATTCTTATGTATAGAAATTAAAACGCAACTGCAGGCATTTGTAAGAGGAGGTTTAGATAAGAGAAGATATAATTTCACAAGAGATTTTATACTGGTTCGCTCCAGCTAAGCTACATCTAGTCTCCTCCTCAGAGTGTTCCACTATAATCTTCACATGATTACAAATGAGTATTAGCAGCACTCCTGGTACTCAGCAACCCCACCGAGATTTTCTTTGAGTATTAGCACCACTCTTAGTACTTAACAACCCTATTGAGATTTCCTTTAAGTATTCCCATCACTCCTGGTACTTAGCAACCTTAGTTGAGATTTCCTTTGAGTATTCGAACCATTCTTGGTACTTAGCAACCTTTCCAAGATTCCACAACTTAAACAGAGTTTAGTTGTAAGTATTTTAATTCTCTTCAGAATCACAACCAACAATTTCTTACAAGAAGCTCAAACTATATATCTCGTAGAGAGGATTTGATCACAATACAAAGCAGTATAAAAACTCAAAGGTCTTTCTCTATTTTCTCTTATAATAGTAAGCAATATGACAATGAAGTGTGGGAGTATTTCTTTTCTCTTTTTCTCTTTTCTTCTCTTTCCTTCAGCTCAGATGTACTCTTTTTCTTGAGCTCTTTCTCTTTAGCTTCTTAGGATGAATATTACGTTGTAAGCTTCTCTCTTGACTATCCTTTTAAGTTATCCCCTTGATTTTCCTTTCATGAGATCTTTTATTTAAAGGCTTCATAGATATTTGTCCCTTAGACTGAGTTTGTAGCCTTGATACTTGCGCCTTCTCTTTCTTCTTCATACAACAGCCATTGGGTAGGTCAACTTATCAAAGTGGGCATGCTTTTTCATAACCTTGCTTGAAGAAGGTTGTACGATCTTTTCAGGTATGACTTCAAGTGAAGAACATTCTGTGAATATATCTTTTGTCTCTAACGTCCACTTTTTTATATTTGATTTGTAGCTCTATGGATGCATGTAGAATAACTTATCTGCAAGAATAGAGTAAATTGTGCATGCAATAGATATGTATTTTCTTATCACTTTTGTTTTTTTTGAACATTGAGCATTTAATGTAATTTAATGCTTGCTCAGAACAATAAAGTGCTTTTTGATTTTCTACTGTTAGGTAGCATTTTATAATTAAGCTCTTTTTTCTAAAGATACCAAGCATAGTATGTCGTTACATGAGGTACTGGTTAAGCTCATGATATCGTTTATTCAAGTAAACGCTTCTTTTAGTTTTGTCTCTTTTTAGATAGACAGTGTTTAGCTTGTTTAAGTTTTTTTTTATGTTTTGATTTCTATGTTTCTTAATATGTTTTGTCAGAAACATTGTCTTAACCTGTTTTTCTTAGCATTATACTGAATACCTTTTTTAGAGTTATATTGAATACCTTTTTCAGGTATGATAAATATCAAGCATTTAAATTTTAACTCTCTTAGAAGCTTTATGCACAACATCGTTTAGCCATGCGTCTAGGTGTTTTAATCTAGATGTTTTTCTATTTCCTAAACCTAAGTGTTTTCTTAAGTTTTTCTATGATGGAGATTTTGGTACTAGGTTTTGTGTGTTTAGGGTTTAGGCTCTAAGTCTTGTGTTTTATCCCTAAGTTATTTTCTAATTATTATCCCATTTTAGTGTTATTTGATTAAACTTCAAAACATGAGAGCGTTTAGGCGTATGGGCGATTTTTTCTTAACAAATTTGTGTTGTGGTTGGTGAAGAAAATTCTAGGAATGGATGCCTAGAAAGAGGCTAAAGGAAACTCTCAAGCTCACTCTTCTTCAAGTAGGGAGAAAGCTCTGGAATTTCAACAGAGTTAATTCTTCATTCATCTCAAAGGTCCTTAATTCAAAGGAGAGCCAAGGCTTTTATAGTTTCCTTGTTTTTTAATTTCATGATTCAATTATGACAACTGGTAGTCACATGAGAAGCACTGCAGCCACGTGGAGAAGTTCTTGAAGCTGCTTGATGCATTTTTGGAAAGTTGCTAGATGCACGTGGAAGAAGTGTTCTATGTTGCCCCTTTTGTTGGGTGTTAGGCTTCTTTCTGCTTCAATTAAGCTATTGAAATTGTATGCCTCTTGCTGGACTTCTCAAACAGTTAGCTGGAAAATTTCAGATACAACTTCCAAAGCTTCCAAGTGAGAATTTGGCTCACTTCTCCATTCTTATAACGCTTCATTACTTCTTTCCTTGATTCTCTTTATTTTTCTTCAAGTGTTAAGTCCTTTATTGTGCTAAGGCTTACCTTATTCCATCATTTCATCTTTTCCTTCTTTTTAATGTGGTTCTAAATTGTTTTAAAATTCTCAAGTGTTCAACATTGTCTGTAGACTGTCTAACTTCTGCAAATAGGGTCTGACAGTATTTGTTAATAGTTCTCCGACTCTATTCAAACCCACTTTCTAGAGTTTGTTATAAATGTTTTAAAATAAGGAAAAATACTTATTTGAATTAACAAAACAAAGTGATCGACTAAAATAATTTTAAACGCAAAGTCTTCAAATGGCTCTGTTTAAATCAATTAATATTTTTAACGGAATGAAATCACTTAAATTTCATGTATTTTTTTGTTGCTTCTATTTTAATACATTAAAATGAATTTTTAATTGGTATGGTCACTTAAAGTTTGTAACTTTATTTTAATTTATTAAATCAATTTTAATTGACTAAAATCGTAAAAGTATAAAACATATCATATTTCTCTCATGAAATACACAAAGTTCCATTCATCAATTTAAAAATATTTTTCACTATTGAAAGGGACATGGACTTGAGATATTCAACACTTATTGGAGATTTTTCGTTTTAATATTTTGATTTAAATCCTTGGTTAAAGAAGTTCATAAGTTGATAACTTTTGTTTTTTCAAACTTTTCAGGTGTTTGTATTCTTTTATTTTCATTTTCTTTTATCTTGACTAGGGTTGTTATAAGTGTTACTAATCATCGAGTTTCACAAGTGGTGATAGAAGATCTAGGAGTATGTGTGATGTATTTTCTTGAACGGTTCTTGTAAAATTTTAAAATATAGTTGATTGGTCTAGTTAGAGTGATTAGATAATTAGATGCAACTTGTGATAAAATGATCAAATATGAATCTTTATCTTTATGTTTCCCCTTTTTCAATATTTTTTTCATTGCATATTTGGTATTCTTGGAATTTAAAAAATATTAGATATGAAATCTTTGTAAAACTTTGTTTATAATCTTAATCAATTTAATTAGTAAAAACAATTCCATTCTATTGTAATTTTTTTTCATTATTTAGTTCACTCCTCCTTTTGGATTCAATCTATATTTTTGGATTGAAGATTAGAAGTAATAAAATTTGTTGAACACAAAAGAAAGAAACTTGCATGTTCTTTGTAAGAACACTCTAAAATCCAACTTTTAAAGGAGTAAAGAAGATGTGAGATATTCTTACATAAACATTCAAGGATTATAGAGAAGTAAAGCAAAATAAGTTAACTATTTAATTGTTAACGAGTTGTTTAGTATGGAATAAAAAAAGAACATAAAAAGTATGTTGAATGTATTTAAGACCATATTAGATGAGCTTAAGTCCTTGGCATTATAATTATGGTCACATCGACAAAATATTACATAGTTTGCCTAGTTTTTGGAGATTGTAGATTTTAGAAAATATGTCTATGGAAGAATTCATTAGCATCCTAAGGCTACATGAGGGATAGCTGGACCAAGACATTGTGATAAAGAAAGAAACTATTGAATTTGAATTTGTTCTGATGGTAACTTAATTACCAGCCAAAGGAAATTGGATGAAGTGATGTCTCTAACTATTCATGAATGTGTGATAACGGTTGAAATACCGTTATTTTTATACTTAATTTTGACATTAGAAACACCCTTTATGACTTAGAAACTAGCTTGAAATCATGTTTTTGCTTAAGTTGTGAGAATAAGAGAGTTGAAGGTGGTATTATTGGTTTTATGCTTGGTTTTCCTTGTTTTGACAGGAATTAAGGTGAATTGGATGAAGAAGTAAAAGTAGCAAGGAGTTGGAGTAAGGAAAGGCAGGAAAAGTAGCACATAGAAGAATCGCAGATAGCATTGAGCGTCATTTTGGGGCACTGAGCGCAAATTTAGAGGTGTAACCATTGTTTCACGCTTGAGCGCCACCGTTGAACGCCAATTTAGAGGTGTAACCACTGTTTCATGCCTGAGCGCCACCGCTGAGCGCCAATTTAGAGGTGAAACCACTGTTTCATGCCTGAGCGCCATCGCTGAGCGTCAGTTTAGTGTTGCAACTACCGTTGGTGCCCTTTTGGGGCGCTGAGCACCGACGACGTGGGCTTGGACCTGTTTTCTGTTATTTTTATAAACTATTTAAGGTTTTGGACGACCTAGAGACTGTATCTTTTGACAGAAAGAGGCATAGAAACACTCCTTTCATCCCTCAGAGGTGGATTTTGGATGCGGAAGCTCCGATCTTCAACTTTTAGGGTTTTATCTTTCATTCTTTTCCATATTTTCATCTAGTTTCACCATGTCTATGGTGAACTAAACCTCAATTGTTGTTGGAGAAACGATGTAATCCTTTGAAACTCTCATGTATTGAATTGATTTATATTATAAATTCTTTTCTTCATTAATTGTTAGGATTTTTCCTCTACGCTCTATGCATGCTTTGTTTAATTCATTCAATTGCCTGATTATTGATTTTGTCGATATGGACACATATGGGAAAATCTAGAACTAGGGAAATTCTCCCAAAAGCAATATTACCTAGACATAGGGATAAGAGGGTTGTTGCCTTTAAGCTTCTGTGCGAATGTAATGCATAATTAAATGTTGGGGATACAAGACATTGTGATCTAGTAATTTTAGAGTAGGTTTTCTTCACCGAGACATCGGGTTTAAGGTAAATTAGAAAGTGACATTAACATTAATGAAGAAGATGAATTCATAAATACATGAGAATGGATAGGATAAGTCTGAAACCCCAACAACATAATCATTCCATATTTTATACACCAATCACCTGTGCATTCTTCAAGTCAATTGATCAATATTTGCATTCATATTTATTTTTGGCATTATAAACACTATGATTTTGTTTACAAGTCTTAACTAATCAAGAAACCACATGAATGTCTAGGTCGTGAGTCTCTTGGGAAACGATACTTGGTCTTACCATTTATTATTACTTGATACGATTCGGTACACTTGCCGAAGTGTTAACAATGTGCTAGGTCATAGCTAAGGGTATGCCATCAAAATGTTTCCTTGTTGCCTTATGTCTGATCATCCCTAAAGTAACATAGTTTTTCTGTACAAAAGTATAGTAGAATCTGACCGTGTATAAGGCTTTAATAACTTTTTCAAAAGTCAATTCTCTAAGAGTAATGGATCTTTTTTGAAGTTCTCTATAAATTGAATACTGCATGGAGAAGAGAAGAAGAACGAATTATTGAATATACTATTACGCTGCTAAACTCTCATTCTCTTTGTACATCGTCTACCTTTGATAGTTCATCTTTGTAACAAGTTTTTCATATTTATATTGTTTTGATCATATCCTCTTTGAGAGAGTTTTTCATCTGTATTTGTTTGCAAACAATATTTTAGCTAGTTTGGTTGTTGTAAACCAGAAGTGGTGAAACTCATTCATAACTTGTTGAAGTTAGTGGAACCTTTTAGACTTCTTAAAGAAGAACTAGACGTAGCTCAATTTGAGTGAATCAATATAAAATGAACTTTCATTTTTGTCTTCTTTTTACTAGTGGTTTTAAAATCCTCAAGCGTTCAACAATGTTTGCAGACCATCTCTACATAGTGGTTTGACAATATTTGCAAAAGGTTTTTAAACTTTATTCAAACTCTTTTTTCTAGAATTTGCATGTTATTTCATTAATGTTTTAAAAAAATGGAAAAAAAATACTTAATTGAATTAACAATACAAATTGATCGACTAAAATAACTTAAAACTCAAAGTCTTCGAATGGCCTCTATTTAAATCAATTAATATTTTTAATGGAATAAAATCACTTAAATTTCATGTCTTTTTTTTTGTTGCTTCTATTTTAATAAATTAAAATGATTTTTTAAATGGTATGATCACTTAAAGTTTGTAACTTTATTTAAATTTATTAAATTGATTTTAATTGACTAGAATTGTTAAGTATAAAACATATCATATTTCTCTCATCTCTTAAGGAAATACACAAAGTTCCATTCATCAATTTAAAAATATTTTTCACCATTGAAAAGGAGATGGACTTGAGATAGTCAACAAAGAGCTATTTTGTTTTAATATTTGGATTTAAATCCTTGGTTCAAGAAGTTCATAAGTTGATCGCTTTTGTCTTGTATCTTTGATGTGTTCCAACTTTTCAGGTGATCTTGTTCTTGTATTCTTTGATTTTTATTTTCTTTGATCTTAGCTAGGGTTGTTATGAGTGTTACTAATGAAAGGGTTTCTTGAACGGTTCTTGTAAAATTTTAAAATATAGTTGATTGGTCTAGTCAGAGGAATTAGACAATTAGATGTAACTTGTGATAAAATGAACAAATATGAATATGTGTTTGTTTCTCCTTTTTCGTTCATTACATATTTGATATTCTTGGAATTTAAAAAGCCCTTAATATTACATCTGAAATCTTTGTAAAACTTGTTTTATAATCTTAATCAATTTAATTTATTAAAAATTGTTCATATTGTAATTTTTTTTATCCACACTTTTAAAGGAGTATAAGAAGACGTGAGATATTCTTACGTAAACATTCAAGGATTCTAGAGAAGTAAAGCAAAATAAGTTAACTATTTCATTGTTAATGAGTTGTTTAGTATGGAATAAAATAAAAACATAAAATGTATGTTGAATGTATTTAAGACCGTATTAGATGAACCCCGGTCCTTAGCATTATAATTATGGTCACATTGACAAAATATTAAATAGTTTGCCTACTTTTTGGAGATTGTAACATTCAAAACAATGAAGAGTTTATAAAATATGTCTATGGAAGAATTCATTAGCATCCTAAGGCTACAGGAGAGCTGGACAAAGACATTGTGATAAAGAAAGAAAAATGCATTTCCCACAAAGCTAACATAATTTTAGTTAATTTTTATGTATTGAATGAAGATTCAATTTTCCAAAACAAAATATACAAGAAATCAATTAAAAATTAAGTAAAACTAACTAAAATTAGCGAGAAAAAGTTACTGAATTTGAATTTGCTCTGAAGGTTAATTATCAGCCAAAGGAAATTGGATGAAGTGATGTATTTGCTGTTTTAGCATTATAGTCATTTACTAATTAGGATTATATAGTATTTCACTTTGGATCTATCATGAGTTTAATGCCACTAAATAATTTAGAAAAAAGTAGAGCAATTTCAGGCTATAATTTCTTTGAATTGAAACGAACTTGGATGGATTATGATCATCTTATATTAGTATTATCTTGATTTAGAACATTGAACATTATAATATGTGGTTGAAATACATTGTGTATTTTACACCACACCCTTCATTGTTTTTCTGAGTTTGAGGGTGCTTATAAGAATGAATTGAATCACTCATTAATAAATACCGTGCTTAGTAAAAACATAATAATTACGGGCAACAAAATCAGAAAAAGAATAAAACACAGTATTTTCAATAAATTTGAAGAACATAACATCATGAACACCCAAAACTTGAAGTTCGTTGTCGTGGTGGTGTGCCTTGCCGTCTACATCGGAACGACTTGGGGCGATATGATCGAAAGCGCCAAAGGCACTGCACAGGACGCTAAGGACGCCGCCGCCCCAACGTTCAAAGCTGCCCAGGACACCGCCTCATCAGCTGCCCAATCTGCCAAGGAAGTCACCGCACCCGCTGTTAATGCCGCCACTCCCACCGTCGAAGGTATCGGCGAAAAGACTGAGTCTTTTGCTCAGTGGGCTTACGGTAAAATTTCCGGTGGTTTGGGGTTGGGCGGTGAAGATGACAAGCCAAAATCAAAATGATAAGCTCCAATCCTAAGTACGAGAAGGAGGATGCGAGGGTGACTAAGTAATGGATTATGAAGAACTTCTATTCTATTATGTTGTTAATGGAAAGTTTTAGAAATGTGTCTACCGTTACATCAGAATCAGTGTAACGAGTCAGTTTTTCTATTTTTTTTTTCTTGGCATTGGAAAAGGTAGTTGGTTCAGAGGCTACCACACAGAGATATTAATTACAAATTTTGCAATATTATTCCTTATATAGTTAAAGTGTATTGGAGACGTGAATTATTATTATGTATGTTTGTTCTTAATTTTTTATGTCTAATTAAGAAACTTTTAATATTGTGGACGAAGAGGAACAAACATAGTATGTGAAGCAAAATATAGATGAATTGAATTATAACAAAACAATGATGTTCATTTGGATGAAGTTTTAAAATGTGGAGTCCAATTTATAAAATTGAATTGTACAATAAGATTTTGTAACCACTTGTTATTATAATTTATTATATTAATAAATAATACATTATTTTTAATACAAGTTTTTGTAATAGGATCGAAATCCTAAATGTTTTAGAGATAGTTTGATATTGGAAAATACGATAAATCTAACATATATCATTAGAATAGGAATCATATAAACTTTAAATATTAGACTTTAAATTTAACTTGATTTTACAAAATTGTTTTGAAAAGTGATATTTACATTATATAGAAATAAAAGACTAATAATGAGTAATATAATATATCTAATAAATTTTATTAGAATAAATTCTAATATCATATTAGAAATTGAATTTTAAATTTAACTAAACTTTAAAAATTTGTTTAGTAGGGTATCAGCATTCAATTTTGTTAGGATGAATAAATTTTGTTTTTCAAAAGTAGGTCATAAATAAAAAGGGGTGAAATAAAAGTTTCTTCAAAATTTTTAAAACATTAACAAAATTAATTTTAGTTTTAAAAATTAATTAAAAATACAAAAATTAAAAATAAGAAAATTATTAATAAAATAATGATAAAAAAATAAAAAAAGAATAATAGAAAACAAACAAATAAAAGAGATAAAAAAAGAAGATTCACACTTATACACCTTGTTTGCAATAGTCACAATCCAATTTTCTTTTTACACCTGGCTTTTGTTAGGCCCAACTTTTTTTCTTTTTTTACACCCATGTTTTGTTCTTTTTAGAAATGATCCAAAAATCCATACCTCCTTTTTATCTACACTCCCATGCTTTTTTCTTGTTTTTTCAGTCATAATCACCATATTTTTCAAGTCCTTCATCATCTTCGTCTTCCATCTTTATAAAAGAGACAATGAAGTTGCTCTAGGTCTTATACAAAATTGACATATACAAAGAAGAGATAAAAGAGTTATGCCACCATGTGTAGGCATCACCCCTTCACACAACCTTATTAGGACAAACATGTTTTTATAACATTAGTAAAATTCCCATGTCGCATACACATATAATTTCCTTAAGAAGAAATAAGTCCTTTTTCCTATTTCAAAAACTTTACTCGTACAAAGAATTTCCTTATTCAACATCTGATCCTCGACATATTAGGTTGTTCTCTAATTTTGCAAGCCATATCATCAACTTGTTGATTCTAAGATCGTGTGGTCTTACCTCATCATGCTATCAACTTCAATTTCTCAATTCAACATACTAGTTAAAGGAGATAAGCCTCCATAAATACTGTGCCAAGAAATCGATATCTTAATACATAGCTACTAAAAAAAATATCAGACCATGCATATTTTAAGTAATTAAAATATATGCCCACATATCCTCTTATTTCTTATAAGGAGTTTGAGTTTGTGTTTGTCCGGAAAGAAGTTCTTTGCTAGTTACATAAATACCTAATATTAGTAAATGATTTATGATATAAGATATTTTTCTTTTGGAAACATTGGAAAAAAAAATATTAAATTAACCCTAATATGCCCCATCCATCTCATTATTATCATACTATTGTATTATAATATTATCACTCTCGTTAAAATCATCACTATAATTATTATTTATTGTAATTATCATCACTATTATAATATATTATTATTTAATTTTCATAAATATTCATCCAATATTATTAATAATGAAGAAAAGAAACCACATCAATCCTATTGAAAGCCTATTCAAAATTTCTCTTACAAAACCAAAATCCATATTATTAACCCTAATAATATGCCATTTTATATCATTCGCGAGTAATGTACATTATCAGCTTCAAGCATACAATCTCATTCAATTGTGACAAAGTTATAAGCTTAAAAAGAACTAAAGAGTAGCTGACAAAAAGCAAAAAGAATTAAGAGGCATCACATTCTCAACACAAAGAACAATTTGAGAAAAAAAGAGAATATAAAAGTAGTGTAACAAAAGGAACATAACACTCTTTTATCTTTTGAAAAGAAAGAAGTTAAAAAAGAACAGAATAACAAAAAAAATGTCAAAAGTCATTGACAGAAGGAACAAAAATAAATGAACACAAAACATTCCATAAAACATCTTTCGGGAAACAGAGAGGAAACAATTAAGCACTTGTTACTTTTTTTCACCACTTCCTAGGTAAGGAAACTGTGCATGTCCATGCATTTTAGTTTTCACGTCCAAATCAGAGTTTTATGTTATAATTTTCCTTTCTTTTAATTACATATGGTTTATTAATTGCAAAATGTATTTCTACACTTATTTTTAATATCATTTTACTAGTCAAAAAGTAATTTTTGTTTTAAATTTTCACAACTTAACTATTTAATTATACTACTACTTACCCTGTAAAACTTTTTAAGTTTTATAATTCTGAAAGTAAATAGTTGAAACAAAAACAAACAAAGACTTTCCTTTTTTTTTTTTCTTTTCAATCTGGACTTCAGTATCTTGCACAAAAGCATTAATTAAATTGAAGGTTGACTCAAACAATAATTGGAGAATGACTTATAAGTTTTATGCAGTCTAAGTCACCAAAATTCACAAGTAATGATTAAATTTTCAAATTAAAATCCTAATTATGGTTATTAAAACGAAGGAAAATGTAATTATAAACTGATGTCACAACACATTAGCTAAAAATTATTATTTTTTATTTTATTTTAAAGCATAACAGTGTACTTTTTTTTAATACTTTTCAGTGTCTTTTTAACGATGATCCTTTTTATTTTTTAATTCTTTAACTGATTAATTAAGATATTGGTTAACAAAATTTTCTGACAAAATATAGATATATTATTGAAGTTATCTTATAGCAAATTTTCTCCGTTTTCAAATAAAAACTCCATTTCACTTTATATGATAATTTGCAGATTTTTTGTTTTCTTTTGAATAAGATGTCGTTTTTTAAAGTTTATGGCATACTAAATAACTTCCCAGACTCAAAAACAAAAATTTCACAACTATTTTAGCTAATTTTCTATGTGTCTTTTTAGTAGTAGAAGTGTTGGTAGTAGGAAAAAGATAGTACTTGATTTGAGAGAAAAACCATTAAAAAATACATAATTATTTTTTAAAATTTGATAAATTAATTTTATTTTTCAACACTTATATCAAAACTATAAATGTGTGAAATGGAAAAAAATATCTATATTTATATATAAAAGAAATTTTCCTCTTTTGTCTTTTTGTTTATCCTTTAATTAAAGTTATTTTTATATTAAAAGCATCTTATTGTTTTTATCCTTTAAATAATTTTTTTAAAATTTAACTTTTTTTTTCTTCAATTTGACGATTTTTTAAAACTTAACAATTTTTTTAATCATAAAATTATGTACGAAATAAATGAAAATTACTTCCAATAAAATAAAATAAAATTATTGTAACATCCCAAAAATATAGTTTAAAACTATATAGTAGAATAATCACATTCAATAATAATTTAGATCAGTCTTACACTAGAGTAGAGCGAGCGCTCATGGCCGAACGGCCTTACATAAAAGAGTTACAAAATTAACTAAACAGGTTAAGAAAGTCTAACCGAACGGTTTACAAAACTTATACCGAACGATCAAAATAAAATCAAAAGGAGAGGTGATCGAACGATCTCCTTAATATACTAGATTACTGACCGAACGTCCTATTGTTCGGTCTTCACTTCTACCTCTACCAAATTTTCTTCTTCCAGCGCCTCTTCCAGCAGCTCGTCTCCTACTGCTCACATCCACACGGATGATCATTGCAATGACAAGGACGGACGTACAAAACCAGACAACACAGGAAAACACAGGGTAAGCTTATGTAATTTAATTCAGTTACAATCATACAATTCATGCCATCAACACACAAGATAACTTAGTCATACGTTCCATTTAAAACCTAATACTAGACTGATTGTCCGGACTGTATGAATTCTGTGTAGCTACGACTTTCGTGCACCCGGGTGATGTAGTAACTGGAATACTCTCATAAGCTACCACCCGAGGTTAGTCCTATCTGTCCAAAGTACCCCTAAGGACTAGGACCTCCTGCCGTTCCCACACATGACCTACCCTCCTCTACATGAGGACGAGTACTCACGGAACATCAGGATGATTCGCCAGCTTAGCATAACCACATTCATACTTTACAAATTCAGTAATCATCCATGAGTCGTTCCTCCCTGGAACGCTCGTTCAAAATCCACAATCATTTCATCCATCTCATATTCTCTTCATCTTTCATTATCCATCAGTTAAATTTCATCTTTGTTCACCGATTTTAAAGACTTCAAATACCGAACGTTCAGTCCTCGCTCAGAACGAGGATGAACACTTGAAATGAGACAGAGAAGTCTCTCGTTCCAGAACAGAATAAGACCGAGAGGGTTACTGTCAGATTGAGAAAGAAACCGAGTACAATTATATAATATATGGACGAACGTTACTTACAACATGAATCAGTTAAATGAACTGACTCTCATGAGCTCAAACCAACACTCAAAGAACATATTAAGTACTGAGGCTCTAGGCCGGAACCAATGAATGTAGACACGTCAAGACGTTTAAATAATCATACTTTAGAAGAATTTACATACAGAAACCTAATGTCAGTCAATGACCGAACACGGTAAAGGGAAATTCTACTGAAATTGAACGAACGCTATTTCATCAAGATAGATCAAACCATATACAAGTACAAGCGCTTGGTATAAGATCGAGCACTACTCATTTCGAGAGCTTGGTGTGAGACCGAGCACTACCAAACTTATAATAGAAAGATTAATAAATAAGATATTATTGAAATTGTGTTTAAGAATAACTAACATATACAAATACATATATTTACAAAATTTAAGTTTATCACCGAATACTCAGATGCAACTACGCTTGGCCGAACGCTCAAGCACAGTATTATCACAAGAAGACGCTCGTCCTCAACTAGGATTCTTTCCAAATGAAAGAATCAAATTTCAAACAAGTTTACTAGAAACACCGAACGGTCAAGGACCGTCCAATGACGAACGTACATTATCATAGGGAAATTTCATATTCAGAATTCATTTACATTCAAACTCATTTATCAACATATAACTTCATAATTTCATACATTCATATCATAGCACATTTCATATTCCTCATACATCAGAACATAATAATCATCCTATATCAAATAATCAAATATCACCAAAATCATGCTTCATGCAACTCAAAGAACGTCCATGCAGCACAGTAAACATACAAATTAAATTAAATAAGCTTCCCTTACCTCTGAGCGTGAACGAACGTCCTACAGACTGAAACTCAGTTCGCCGAACTACGATTCCTTCTACCCTCAACGCTCAACGACTCTTCGAACCAAAATCAAACAACAGACCAAAATGGTTCAGAATGAAACTAAGGACTCATGCAACCAGAACTTGGTTTGCATGTTTACAAGAACGAACGGCTAAGGACAAGAAGAACTTACCCGTTCAGAATTCGAAACCAATCGGTTCAAACTGAAGCTTGGGACGCCGGAAGTGCTCCTACGGTGCCTGAATGGAGATCGGAGTAGAGAAATAGTGAGTTTTGGTAGAGAGAAGGGAGAACTTTTTAGAGAGAAGGAGGAGAATATGAAAGATCAGAGTTTTGGAGAAGAAGAGTGCATGCAGAGAGTGTGACGCGAATTTAAGAAAAAATCAGTTTTGTTTAAAACGAACGTCCACTCTCCTGCTGACACCTGCATTCCACTATCTGATTTTCGGATCCTTGTTACTTGACACTTGGCGTCCGTTCAGAGGGATTTTTGAGTGCGTTTTTAATGAGGTCTGACAATTATTTATATAAATTTATAATTATAATAATACTAATAATAATAATAATTTTATTATTTTTTATCATACACCAGAGCATACATTTTTAATTTTGGGAAAGAGAGGTAATATTCATAACATAGATAAATTAATCAATAAATGACTTCATGGCCCAATGGATAAGGCGCTGGTCTACGGAACCAGAGATTCTGGGTTCGATCCCCAGTGAAGTCGTTTGGACTTTAAACCTATAAATTTTTATTAACTTGAATCTTCTAAGAAAAAAGTTATGTAGATTTTTTATTTTATTTTTATTGAATTAAACATAATATTATGTTTCCTCTTTTTCTTTTCACCAAAATCAATTCCTTGATATTGGTACTTTACACAAAAACATTAAGTGTAATTGACACAAAAGATAACTATAATTTTAACATAAAGTATAAAGCAACGAATAGATGCCTCTTTTATTTTAACTTTTTATTTTTCTGTTTTATCGAATGAAGATCTATAACAACCTCCCTCACTTAAAAGGAGGATTTTTCTTTTTTAACTGAAAAAAAATGACATTCTAACTATCAGTGTAAAACTAAGACATCTTAATAAAATTGACACTTTAAACTCTCTTATTGTACCCGATGCATAAAAAAAGGTAAAATATAGAAAAATATATATAAATAATATGATGGAAGAAAACCAATATTAATGAACAAAAATAAAATGATTTATTTCTATTTACAGAGAAATGATGTTTAACTATAATAATCCATAATTTAAAGCTTATTTTTATAGTTTAAACATTTTTTCACATTTATCAAAATTTCATTTTTGGAAAACAACTTTATTACAATAATTGAATCTAATATTTTTTAGAATGATATAATGTAAGAGAACTCAACATCATTTTAAAACAACACGACAACCTATTTAACATCACGATGAAATACTAAATATCAACACAATATATAAAACGACATGACAAAACAATGAAATAACATATTAAACAACCCAGAATTATGTAAAACCAACTCGACAACACCAAAAAAACACCACGATATCCTATACAAATAGAAAAACAACAATAACATGTTTGATAATTGAAACCACATATTCACGTTAAGACACAGACCAAACAAATCGTCTAGAACACGAACTGATACAGAAAGATACACCCTGAAACCACACAAAATACCCTTCTCTAATACTATCGAGATTTCACAAACATTCAATAGAAGGTTATTTTAATAACCCAAAAAAATTACAGTTTTGTTCTTCCAATTTTAAAAATCCAAAAAAATAACATACTTTTGTTCTAGTCAAAACTAGAACACACCATTTCCATATCCAAACAAACCAAGCCAAACATTAATTCTAACCAATTATATATAATGTTATCATAAATTAATAAAATTAACAAAACATATATTATGCACACAAGAAAAATCAAATCCATGACCTCGTAACAAGAAACTCTAACCAATTATATAAATTTCATTTCTATATAAATTATCTTTTTTTATTTTAAAATTGATTTGTCTCGTACAAGTTACAACTCTATCAAACCTTTAAAAGTAGTACTTAATTAAACATATTGACGTAATTATATAGTACTTAATTTATTATTCCACTATGTAATCAAGATAGTTAAACATGTTCCCGTAAGTACACTTTTTCTCTTCTGAAAACTCGCCTAAGAACGCGCTTTATATGACAAAAGGTTTCGGAAAGTACATAGAAATTCTCATATTTAAAGACTAATGAGGTACGCCCATAACTGTCAGATGAAATTTTGGTTGGAATATTAAACAATTTTCCATCAAATATACTCATTTAAATAACATTCAAATGAACTCGTATTCCCTTTGGTTTTAAACAATTTTGGTTGGAATATTAAACAATTTTTTCATCAAATATATTCATTTAAAAAGCATCCAAATAAATTCGTTTTCACTTTTGCTCAAGATATATATTATTAAGTTATTATTATATTGGACATTTATTTACCTCGCACAAGTTCCAACTCAGTCAAACCTTTAAGAATAATACTTAATTAAACTGTTCACGTAATTAAATAGTACTTAATTAAGAATAGTACTTAATCAAGATAATTCCACTATGTAATCAAGATATATTCATTTAAAAAGCATTCGGATAAATTCGTTTTCACTTTGATTTTTAAACTAAACGTATTTATTATTTGCACATTGAGAATTTGATATATATAATGAGTGAAATTTTCAAGAGAGATTCTTTTACTTCTTTTTAATAATTGAATTTCGTTCACTTATCTGAATTCAACAGACAAATGTCTAATTTTAAGTTTAAAATAAAAATATATTTGGTTGGATAAATTTTGTTCAAAATGAGATTATTTTTGGGAAGAAAGTCATTAGTGAAATGGATTTTGAATAAATTTATTTGAATTAAACTTTAAAATCAATTCTTATTTAAGTTTATATTTTAAACACTTGTTTTTAAACAATTATATTTATAACTGAAAAAAATAACACTAAAAATAAAAAATATTTGTGATAATCGCTAGATATCCAAAAGTATTAACAAGATTCTGCAGTGTGTTTTTTTATGACTATCTAGAAAGCAGTAAGATAATGCAGTAGCTTTTTTTTTTCTTCTAGACAGAATAACTAATACCCTCTTATCATCCCTAAAATGTTCTAATGCATGCATCATTTAAAAGATTTCAGAGTATGCTGATGGATATTTTTAGAAGGAAGTAGATGACGAAATTCAAAAGGTTTCAAGAGTTCAGAGACCAGTAGGAAGCACTAAATCAAAACGACAACACTTTTATATCTCATGATCTCATTTAAAAAGAACACTAAATCAAAACCAATTTAAAATGCTTACTGTGGAAAGCACAAACAGTTAAATACATTATCTTCTATTGTACTAATATCTATTTATACTTGTGGACACACTTTGTTTCATTAGAACAACATGGAAGGATCCAAGTTAGAGAATGAGGTGAGAGTAGTGGAAGATATTGATCTTAAGCATGTTCGTATTCCAATCTATAGGTTAAGAGCTCGAAGAGTTAACCTTCTTCCAAAAAGGGTTAAGCCAAAGAAAACCTCAAGGTTAGTCCACACTCAACAAACCATTTTCTACCTTTTGGTCTTTGCCCTAAATTTTCAATCACACTATGTGAATTCATATTACATTTACAAAATTTAACACAAGTATCTGTACGGGACTCTTATTATCATGTAGTATTTGTTCAGTTCATAGAGACACTATCATGTTTCTTTTTTCGTTATTTTTGCAGTACATCAACTACCAAGAAGGATCAACCACGGGTTAGTGCTGCATTCCCATGCCATGAAGTGTTCACGTTTCTGAATCAACATTTCCTTGTTGTCCTTCAGGTTGAGTGTCAAAACAAGACCAAATCACCCTTTGAGACACACCCAATTCTCATGTGGACATTCCTTGCTTCCATATGCTTTTACAGTGTTGTTCTTGCATTCAAAGTTCATTTAAAGGCTCCCTGTGGCCACTTTTCTATCTTCCTCGAAAATGTTCTCATTGTCTCGGGATCACTTTCTTCAGCATCCCTTTTGTCCATCTTCCAACCACGCCACCATTTTTGGTTTCTCTATGCCATAGGGTTAAATGTGCCTCTAATGCTGGCTCATCAACACTTGCTCAAAAACCTGGTGTTAAATGTGATAACAAGGATAATGACTTCAGCTTTCCAACTCCGAGAAAATCTCAATTTGTTTTTTGGACGCATAAGCCAGTGACCAACTCCAGTTCAGTATCAGAAGAAATGTCTATTATCATTTTTAGTTTTTAATAGAACTTTATTCGAAATGATGTGGTGAAATCATGTGGATAGTACTTTCTGATTGATACATCTCACATGATTTAAAAGTATTAAAAGTAACCAGTTATACATAAAATTAAGCAGTTGTTAACTGGCTTTTTAGTGTTTCATTATGTGTTTGGAAATTAGTTTACTTCAATTCTACACGAGTTCTTCATCTGGTTTTTCTTCTCTATTTGCTGTAACTGTTTGCTATATTGAACAATGAAAATTTCTGTTTAGACTCCAAATTAGATTCTAAACACATCCTAAATAATTATAGCGCTGATATCTACCAAACAATAGACCATGCTTTTACCCAAAAGAAAAGACCACGTTATGAGATTTTAGTACATATGTGCAAGGATGCTCTCTATGAATTAAGGTTTTCTTTAATCTTGTTGGTTTTGTCTCTACTAGTTACAAGTGATAAAGTGACAACAGCCATCAGGATCTTGTTCTTATAGTTACTTGATCTATCTCCTATGCATTGGTCCAGTTTAGGTCAAGTATAAAGTAGTTATCAATTAAAGGATTACACAGTAGAATCTGCATGCATGCTTGCTTTATGTGATGATATATAAAAATATTGTGAGGGTACAAAGGCTCTCAGCAATACGAATAGCCACAACACTCATAAAAGTATGTGGAATATACAAGTAGTTAATATTATTTGATGACAATACAAAGTTAATGTGTTTGTGATAAGAACCAGCAATGAAATCAACGTGCACTAGTACAATAAAGAGTAAAAACACCGGTTGTATATGTTTATAGGCATCGATTCTACAACCGAGACATATGTAGGCGAGATAAAAAGGTTAAGCTTTATGCCTCGGTTATAGACCGATATAAAACAAAACAGGAATATGCCTCGGTTCTTAGATAACCGAGGCAATAGCGTGTGTGTGTTTTTTTTTCAGACTTTAGACTCGGTTCATTCATTATGTCATGCCAAACAAACTCAAGATTTTCCAATTTCAACTCAAGAATCTAAAACAAACAAGAAAACCATAACAGTAATCAAACAAGACACAATATTACAACAATCAATGTCAAAAATCTGTCTAGAGAAGCAGCATAATCATGAGCTCATACATATAAACAACCAATGTCAAAATTACAACCCACAAAACCAAAGTGATAATAACAACTAATGAGAAGAAACTCAGAAGCAGAAACTCAGAAGCAGAGATGAAGATGGACTTAAGCGGAAGCGTTTTAGATCAAATTTCTTCCTCTTCGCAGATGGTTTCTCTATTCTTCTCCAAACAGAAGCATCTCCGACCACCACCATCTCCCCCACAAAGCTTGCCAGCATCCACCATCACTGACTTCCTCTGCTCCCCCTCCGCCGTCCCCACGAAGCTTGCCAGCATATCCTCCGTCGTCCCCACCCTCCTCTCAACCGTCACTGACTTCCTCTACTCCCCTTCCGCCGTCCCCACGAAGCTTGCTAGCATATCCTCCGCCTTCCCCACCCTCCTCGCCACCGTCACTGACTTCCTCTGCTCCCCCTCCTTCCACGAATCCTCCGTCCTTGGGTGGTTCTCCGCTCGTCACAGATCTGCCCTCCGCCCCTCCATGCACGCAGATATGCCCTTCGCCCCTCCATGTGCCCAGATCTGTCCTCCGCCCCTCCATGCGCCTAGATTTGCCCTCCGTCACCTCCCTCTATCACCGCTGCGTCCTCGTCGCCGTTGCGTTCTCGTCGCTGCGTCCTCGTCACCGTGTCCTCGCCGTTGCGTCCTCGCTGTCGTCGCGTCCACCGTCGGTGGTGTCTCGCCGCGTCCACCGTCGGTGCTGCCTCGCCGCGTCCACCTTCGTCGCACATCGCATGAGAAGAGGAGGTTATCGCACATCGCAGGAGAAGATCGCAGGAGAAGAGGCAGAGAAGAGGAGAGGTGCTTTGGGGAAATGATTACGCTACCCAAGTTTTTCTCGATTTAAGCCACAGTCCAGCCCAATATGCCTCTGGTCCATGCCAACCGAGGCCGTATCTTCGCTACGTGAGGGTCATGCCTCGGTTCACTCTGGTAACCGAACCAGTATTTTGTTTAGACATCGGTTGCTTAACAACCGAGGCATATAATGCTTTTAAAATTACGAGACTGCCACCGTGTTTTGATATGCTTCGGTTCAATAAAAACCGAGTCATAATGTACGAGTTCAAAACGTCATTTTTTACTAGTGGTGATTCAAGACCAATTCTGTTATTGTATTAAGAAATATTATTAAGACAAAGCAAACCCAAAATCATAGTCCAGTCTATAGCCCACTCTCCTCCCCTCTCTTCCCTTCCCCTCCACTATAAGCATTTTCCCTTTTGTAACTAACTTCCTGTGAAGCATATTCCTCAGTTGCCAGCTGTGCAGTTTCTGTTATTTCTCTCCTCCCGAGTTTTGATTCGTTGCATCACGCTTATACCTCCTTCTATACACGTATTTGACTTTGGGCCTTTTCTGCTAGGTCGTATCATCCCTTTCCCCATCAAGACACACCTTGTCCTCAAGGTGGAATCCTGGAAAGTACTCCTGTAATTCAGTCAAAGGTTCCCATGAATTTTCACATTCTGGTAACTGGTGTCATTTAATTAGAACCTCCTTGATTCCTTGCTGATTTTGACGAATTGCTAAGGCTTTTGCAGGTTGCACATTAAGCTCCAAATCCTCTGTCAAACAGTTGGGCAAAGGTTGAGTTTGGACATCATTGCTTACTAACTTCTTGAGTAAGGACACATGAAAAATAGGATGGATCAAACTCTCTGCTGGAAGTTCTAATTTATAGGTAACCTTGCTAATTTTTTCGACAATTTCATATGGCCCATAATATCAGGGACTAAGTTTCTGATTGACTCTTCTTGCCAGACTCCTCAACTTATATGGTTGAATCTTCAGAAATACCTGGTCACCCACATTATATTCCACATCTCGCCTATGTTTATCAGCTTGCTGCTTCATGCGGTTCTGTGCCTTAGCTAATTGTCCTTTTAGCTCTTCTAACATTGCATTTCTATCTGCTGTCAACTTGCTTACTTCTTCCATTGCTGTCAATCTTACATCCCTACTAATTATTGGTGGTGGGTCCCTGCCATAAAGAGCTTTGAAATGGGTTGTATGGGTAGATTCATGATAATTAGTGTTGTACCAAGATTCAGCCTTATTAAAGTGTAATGCAAATTCTAGAAGAATGTAGAAGCTCCTTAGATAGAAGAATTGAAATGTAATACAAGTTCTAGAATATTGTAGAAAAGCCTAAGATAGGAAGAAAAATCAAGAATATTCTACATAGGTAAAAATCTAAAACATCCCACATAAGTTGTGGCTAGTATGTTCTAGAATAATCTATGTGTCTATAAATACCCATGAACTCTACCATTTGATGCAAGATGTAGCCAATATCTACCATTTGTAGGAACCAACATCTACTACAACTACAACACTTCTTCCAACTACTACTTCTACATTCAACTATCTCTACATTTTCTCTATCCCATAAACTATTCCTTTCACAACCTCAAAATACTAACAAGCCCAGCTTAGCCACTTAGGCCACTGTCTTGGTTTAGTACCAGTTAAACACCTCAAATAAGTCTCAACACACCTATTGACCACCTCAATTTGGCCATTCGTTTGTGGATGGTAAGCCGAGCTGAACCGGAGCTTGGTTCCCGCAAGTTTGAATAATTCAGACCAGAAAGAACTAATGAAGACTTTGTCTCGATCAGTCACAATGAAGGAAGGGATCCCATGTAATCACACCACTTCTTTAAGGAATATTTCCGCAATGTCCTTTGTAGTGTAAGGATGAGACATGGCTATAAAGTGGGCATATTTTGTTAATCTATCTACCACTACCAAAATGGTATCTTTTCCTCTTCCTTTTGGGAGTCCTCCTATAAAGTCCATTGACACGTCAGACCATACGTGTGTCGGTATAGGTAGAGGCTGCAATAATCCTGAGGGAGTTAAGGTCTGATATTTATTCCATTGACAAATTTCACACTGCTACACATATTCTTGAATTTGTTTCTTCATTCCCTCCCAATACAACAATCCTGCAATCCTTTTGTATGTACGAAAATATCCAGAATGCTCCCCTACTGTTGTATCATGAAACTCCATAAGAATCAAGGGAATCTTAGAAGACCCTTTGGTATTATTATTCTTCCTCTATAATACAATCTGTTGAGATTGTTGATAGGGGAGCACTAGTTTAGCTGAACCTACAATCTTAGAGCTTCTGGTTTTTGATGATGACAACATAATTAATAGCACATGTGCTGTTTATGTATTACATGTTCTATTCCATACATGCTATATGTTTTAATCATTGTGTAAATCTGTTTAAAGCTTTGAGAACATGATTGTGTTGATACATTGCATTTTACTATGCTATATAATTGATTTTATTGGTGAATGCATGTCTGATGTTTTATAAAAGGAAAATCACAAGCACTTATGTTGATCTTTTAATTGTGTGAAAAAAAACAATTTTAAGTCGACTTAATTATGAAGTGAGTCGATTAAAACTCGTGGATTTGCACAAACCATTTTCAAAGTGTACTGTGAGATTTTCAAAACTTTGTTTAATTGTGTTACATAATCGATTACATGCAACGTGCATTCGACTAAGTCTGTTACAATTATGAAATTCAGTTAATGCTTGTATTAAATGGTACAACGACTATATTTTTAATATGTTGACTAAGCATTAAATGATATTCGACTGCATTAATTGTACATTCAATTAACTGCATTGATTGTTGCTAACTACTTTAATTGAATTGCTATATTCGATTGCATTAGTAGCTTAGCCGATTAAAGTACGTCAGAATCGTGTTTATCTATAAATTGACGCAAATTTGATTTTTGTAAGAACTTTTGTGAATCTAACAGTTTGTGATATCTTTTGCAGAAAGTGTATTCTTACAGAAAAAGAGAAAGAGCTCCAAGAAACAAGAAGTGACTGTGGTGATCATCTACTTGTGCATTCTTGAAGAGCAAGTTAACTGCACTCACAAAAGGTTGATTATATTTGCACATTGGGTGTAACTGAGAGATAAGAGGCTACAATCTTGTGAAGATTGGATTGAAGTTCCCTGTTGTGATTACAGAAAAAAGAGCGTGCTGCGTTCTTGACTTTGAGGATGGCTTAAAGGGTTTAGACTGTAGGAGAAGGGATTCTTGTTGTTAGTCTGTTTGTATTTGCCTATATTTTGATTAGAGGGTTAGAGAGGTGTTTTGTATTTTTGACGTGAGGTCACTATAAAAACCTTGTTTTAAAAAACTTGATTATTATAGTGCATTGACTTCCTGTGGTTGGAAGGACAGATGTAGGCTTAGCCGAACCAGTATAAAAACTCAGCGTTTGATCTTTCTATTCGTGCACTCTTTTATTCAGTTGACTTCTTACTGTACTAAATCGATTTAATTTCCGTTGCATAAACAAATCTTTTTCCTTGCGTTTCAAGAAAGCTTTTAAAGACATCCACTTTGCGAAAAAGATTTAAAGAAAACGTTGTTTCTACATTTCACAAATTCATCCCCCTCTTGGTGTGAGAAATTAAGCCATTCTATTTTCAACAATTGGCACCAGAGCTGGTTTTCATATGATATTTGAAAAACAGGTCGATTATCTTTTTCTTTAAATCGACTGATCCTGAAAAGTGGCTTTTAATTTTCAAACCTTTGATGAAGGTGCATCCACAAATAGACCACCACTATTTGTTGGAGAAAACTATGCTTTTTGGAAAATTAGGATGCAAATCTTTCTTGAATCCGTGGATAAAGGAGTTTGGGATTCAACTCTAAACGGTCCATTTGAGCCAACTCATGTTGTTAATGGAAAAACTATTTTGAAAAACTTTTCTGAGTGGACTAAGATGAGAACCGAAGAGCTCAATATGATGTTAAGGCTAGAAATGTTAAGGCTAGAAATGTTATTGCTTCTACACTAACCATGGATGAATTTTTCAGGATATCACAATGCAAGACTTCCAAGGAAATGTGGGAGGTTCTTGAGGTGACACATGAAGGAGCAAATGAAGTAAAAAGGGCCAGAAATAATTCTCTTGTACAAGAGTATAAGTTATTCAGAATGAAGGCTGGTGAGACGATCTATGAGGTACATAAACGATTCACACACATAGTCAATCACCTCATGGCTCTCGGGAAAGTGTTTGATAAAGAAGAAATCAACATAAAGATCTTGAAAAGCCTCAACAGAAGTTGGAAACCGAAAGTCACTGCTATATCTGAATCAAGAGATCTTACAAGCGTGAATATGACAACCTTGTTCGACAAGTTGAGAGAACATGAATTGGAGCTTGGAAGGCTAAAGGAGGAAGAAGAAATTGAAGAGAAGAAATCAATTGCTCTAAAATCCACAAGCAAGAAAGCTACAAAGATTCATGAACCTAAAACTGATTCAGATGCAGATACACCAGAAAAAGAAATGATGAATATGATGGTAAGAAAATTTAGCAGATTCATGAAAAATAAAAATTCTGCAACTAACAATGCAGGTTTCTCAAGAGGAGGAAAGAAGAATTCAAGAAGTAATGTTTTTCAATGCTATGAATGTGGAAAGGATGGTCATATCAAGCCTGGCTGTCCAGACTTGAAGAACAAGCAGAAAGAATTCTCTAAGTATCCTCCGGACAAGAACAGGAAGCAGAGGAAAACTTATATTGCTTGGGAAAACAGTGATGAAGATTCTTCCAGTGATGAAGATTATGATCGTGAAGAAGAATCAAATATATGCTTCATGACAGGTTCTGCACAATCAGACTACGATAGTGATGAAGAATTTGAAAATGAACCAATAGAAGTCAAGTACCATATGCTACTGGATGCATTAAAGGTTCATGTAGAGGCCATGCGACTTAAGTATAAGGTCAATCGATTATCATCTGAGAGAAGAGATTATGAATACAAAATTAATAATCTTGTGCAGGATAATGAAAAGCTAGAAAAAGATCTTGAAGAAGCTCTCAAATCTACAAAGACAGTAGAGACTGAAGTACAAATTATTGAGAAAGAGTGTGAGAACTGCCCTCTACATGTTGAGAAAATTGAGTACTTAACCAGCACATTGGCAAAATTCACTCAAGGCAAAGAAAATCTTAATGTTGTGTTGAGATCATTTGGAAGAGCTATCTACAGCAAGGTATTGGTTATAAGGCTAAAAGTAATAGGATAAACTCAAAGACATTTATTGTTCTGAGTAAACCTACTACTAATGCATGCTTTTACTGCAATACACTTGGTCACACAATAAGAAACTGCTATTTTAGAAATGGGTGCCTAAAATGGGTTCCTAAAGAACAACTTCCTGCTACTAACAAGACAGGACCCAAATTCAAATGGGTACCAGCGTCAAAACCTTTTAACTGTTGTGTAGGAAAGGAGCAGTAACTACTCTAGCAGTACAAAACTCAAGGATGAGCTAACTTGATTACATCAAATTTCTTGAGTATCTACAAGTGGTAACAATCATTTTCACATTGCATCATGAAGATATGTATCTGAATGATTGCTTGATGATTGATTGTTTGTTGATTGATTGATTGAGTTTGCCTTCTGTGAAAATCAATTTTACGACTTTTAATCGATTGGATTAAGTATGTAATCAATTATGTTACTGTATGTGTGTTTCTGTTTTTAAAAATTGTTGTCATACAATAGTCGAGTGTGGACATAATGAAATCGATTTGGTATCTCTGTTTTTGGGCTTTTTGTATTTGAAAATTTAAATAAGGGCCTATTGGTGATTTGTGCTTTCGCGCCTTTATATATGTATACCATGACTAGTATTGTAATATGCAAAACCCTTATTTTCTGTCAAAGAGTCTCTACACTCTTTTCAAAAGCATTGGCAAGATGTTCGCCTCATCTTCTCGCCCAGGAAAGCGTTCATCATCTTCTAGAAGGAAGCAAATCCGTTTGGTTGGTTCAATGATGATGATCAACACACTGATTTCATAGCGAGTGGGGTAACAAGGAAGTGATCAGGCACAAATGCATGAGCATTTTATTCTTCCGCAACGAAGGTTTCTTGTTTCAAGAATGGTTGGAGAAAGCTGGTCTGACCAAATTCGTTGAACTTCAAGGGGATTGCTATCCAAACCTTGTGAAGGTTTTCTATTCAAATATGAAAAAGGAGGGTAACTGTCTCTCCTCCAGAGTGAAAGGTGTGAATATCAGCATTGATCCTCTTATATGGAAATATGTTGCTGGATTTCAAGAAGGAGGAATGAAGGCTCATCTAGGCATTCCAGGATTCTACAAAACTGAAATCTATAACAATTTTCTAAAGAATCGAGACATGGTCGGAAAATATGAATCCTTTGGAATTGAAAATTTAAGCAAGGAAGAAAACCTGTGTGCATATATGATCACATGGATATTACTCCCGAGAGATGAAGATTAATCACTACTAAATGGTGAGGATATATATATGTTGTATGAATTGCAAACTGGTACTCCAACAAACTGGTCTTCTGTGATTGGTGATTACATGTTAAAGATTGCAAAATAGAAGGAGTATCATCTACCATATGGTGTCTTCATCAGCAGAATCTTAAGAATGCAGAATGTGGATATCATAAATTGAAGAGCTATTTGCTGCAACAATAAGAACGTTTTGGAAAAATTGTTCTTAGATTCAGTGGGATTCAGAAACGTTAAAGAAGGCTGGATTTTTAAGGACGAATATATTCCCAGCACTGAAGAAATGAATCCTCTAAATATTGACTCTTCAAAATATAAATTCATGCCTGAAACAAGATTTGAAGAATTTGGGGATGAAAGATTCAAAAGACTGGATGACAAAATGATAATGCTTCAAAGATCATTCTCTGAGCTGCATCGGAAGATGGACTATGCACTAAGAATAAATGCTTTTGGAGATACTTCTATTGATGATTATGAAAGTGGAAAGAATAGTGCTGAGAAAAAGATTGTGGAGTCATCTGAAACAGAATAAGGGTCTTGTGTTTACAGTCTAGTGTCATGTGTTTTACTTGTTTGTTTATCTGGATGTTTTGAGTATTGCTTGTTTTGTTAATGGCTTTTTATGCCATTTTGTTTATGTTATTACTCATTGTAATTTCGGTTGAAATATCAATGAAATCAGTGTTTGCTTTCATCAATCTACAATTAAATGATTTGATATGGGAGTGATTAAAAAATGAAGTAATGTAATTGAAATCGATTGTGTTTATAATTACATTCATATATTTACACACACAGATTATACCTGTATCAATTCTTGTATTAAAATGATTCTAAAATGCTTGATTTGGAAAAGATCTTGAAAGGTTTTGCAGGAACATTTCTTCTGGATGAACAACTGGAGGTTCAATTCAAAGTGGAAAGCAATGAAAATCGATTGCAACAATGGATAAATCGATTATTGTTTAACACGGGTTATAAATTTCATGATTTGGAATTTGGTTATTCATTTTATTGATCATATTCTATTGATTAATAAAATGATGATGAAACTGCATGGACGCTCTGGTCTCTTGCTGAAACTGCATGTTCTCTTACTGAAACTGCATGTTCTCTTGCTGAAACTGCAGGTTCTGCATGGTCAACTGCTTCAACAACTCCTGCAATTTAGGCTCAGAAGTAGAAGGCGGAGGAGCTATTTGGGCAGGAGCATCATACTGCTGACTCTCGTATTGTTGGACTGGTGGAGACATAAAAGTACTCTGGAATGGTGGTTCTGGATAATGATGTTGTTGTGGCGCATTATACCATCCCAAGCTAGAGTCATTCCATCCAGGATTGTTGTTGTAACCATACTGCACAGGGGAGAAGTTTCTCAGAAACTGATGCTCAGGATATCCCCAATCGGTAACGGATCCTAGAGGAAGAGAGTCTTTCCAATCCTTAGCTAATCCTTGTAATGAATGCGGGAATGCCCTCAAGAAAATGTGATCAAGAGGGACATGTGGAGGCTTCATTGAAGAGCACATGATGTGGAACTCCTCCAAATGTCTATGTGGGCATTCTCCTGCAAAACCATGAAACATAGGGAGCAAATATATCAGTCCAGTGCTTAGAACGCAATGAATATCATCCCTTGTAGGTGGAACCGGCTCACGAGGAGCGCTCTCAGGAAATTGAGGATGAGCCATATAGTTCTCAACATAAAAATCAACAGAATATGCATGAGAAGCAATATCAGAGTTAGATGCAGAAGGAGAATCATAATTAGAGGCACTCGCAGAATAAGCACTATTCATTGAATCAAAATAGGTAGACATGGAAAAATAAAATGTAGAAAGTAAATACTAAAAATTACGAAACAAACAAAACACAACACATTTAAACATGCGACACGCACACACAATAACGAACACACAAAACAGAACATCACACTCACAACACAAGACAAAAACACAACACACACTAACACAACAAAAGACCTAAAACCGAACCGTTGGTCCCCGGCAACGGCGCCAAAATTTGATGCGGCTGTCGCGGCCCATCAAATTTGATGTGCATTAAAGAATGCAGTATAGTGCTAGGAAGTGACTCCTAGGTCGTCTCTCAAGGACCAAATGTGGTTCAGGTAATAGGTCAGACACGTAGTGGGGGGATTTTTGAGAGTGTTTTTGTGAATGTAAATGACGAAATTAAAAATGAGAATTAAACACAACCGAACATAATTGACAACATTAAAGTGAATGAAAATATTAAACCGAACAATGCAAAAGATAAATATCCAAACGCAATTAAAGCTATTAAAATGCAACGTTGAACCAAACAATCCAATGCACATGGTAATTGGAATAAAACTTGAAATGTAGGGTAGTTGGAAATGAAAAGCAAAGCTTAGTTAATAAAACTTAAAAAGCACATTGTAGTCATCTATCAACTCCATTTCTTCATGGAAACAATAAATTAAAAACGCGTGAACAATGAAAATAAAATGAAGTAGTAAGCATCATGGAAACACATCTAATATTGAAATACAATGATTGAGCTAAAAAGTAAAACAATGAAATGCACATCATCACGGAAACGACACTAATAAATAACTCTTGAACAGTAATAGGATAAATCCAAATTGCTAAAAGGTGACAATGAACATTGAAAAGCACGTATGAAGAATCAGTGAAATAACTTAAGAATTAGTAGGCATTTCAACGCTGAGTGTAATTCACATCATCACCGTGTGCACACTTCCCCAAAATAAATCACCACTTCTGCCTCCAGCTCAATGTTCCCGTGCACCTCTCTTCCCGAAATGAAATCAGCGTGCTATTCTCATGCTCCAACCAACGTGGCGGCTGCACCAGCTTCAAGCCGAGACACCCCCCTCTTCATCTAGTGTCACGGGTTTTTAAAACCCTTCTCCAAGCTGCTGGACGCGTCTGCTACTCCAGGGCCGCGTGCTTCTCCTTCCTTCTAGTCAGCAGCCTTTGCTTCCCATTCTCTCCAAGCACACACCTATTGGACCTGCTGTCCGCTGCACCTCCATTCTTTTACTGGATGCTCCATAATTAATTCTCCATGGGCCCTCTCTAAGTGCTGTTGTTGTGCCACGTGAATCAGCTGGGAGCGTGAAGTCCAGCCCATTGAGATCAGCGTGTTGCTGCTGTTGGCTGTTGGTGCTTTTCGGATGCAGCAAGCAGGATGTGGCATCAAGACTTGTATTGCTGGGCCGTTTGAAATTCCTTGTGCACCTCCCTTCCAGCCACGTTTCGTGTTTTGTCCCCCTAGCACCTTTTTGACTTTATTCAATCAATTAATCACCACTCTGGACCGCTTTGCTGGATAGAATCAGCTCTCAAGGGCCGTGTGGTGGTGCTGCCAGCCTTCCTAGCTGCTGGACGCTGGACGGTGATGCTTCTTCATGCACCTCCAAACTGTTGGGCCTGCTGCTTGCTGGATGCACCTCTCTTCTGCTGCTGGAAAATGAAGCTCCGCGTTTTTCCTCTTTTCTCTACTGGACCGTGAAGTGGCTGCTGGACTAGCTTCTTCTTTTTGCCACTTCTTGGACGCGTGCACCCCTCCTATAGCAAGCCAACATTCTCTCTTCACCATGCACACCACTCTTTTAAGCCCAAAATCCTCTTTTTCCCATTCTCCTTGTGAACGTGTGCTGGACCGAGAGACGTCTCCAAGCATAATCCATGTGCTGGACCGCTTCTTCTTTGGACACCCCCTGCTTACGCGTGCTGCTGTTTCTACCTTTGCCACCACATGCTTCCAACCGTGACACACATTTCTTCTGTGGACCGTGGTGTTGCACAAGGGCCGTGTGTTGCCCCCTTCTTCCAAGCTGCTGGCCTGTGAGGTGCTAGACTTGTAAATACTTTCTAAGTGAAAAAATGAGATTGAATGCTAGTGCTGCTTCCTCCAAACCTCACCTCTGGACCGCATGTGCACCGCGTCAACAAGAAAATGAAATGTGTCTCTCCAAATATTAATTGCCCAAGGGTCTTGCTAAATGCTCTCCAAGCCCAAATAAAAAAATGAAATGTAAGTGGGTGGCAGCTACACCTCATTTAACCTCCAAATGTCCCAAATTGTATTTCCAAAATTTTCCCTGCAATTAATAATGCAAATAATTAGCTCAGATAATTCAAATTAATTAAAATTAGAGTTTCTGGTCAAATTAAGCACAATTAGCAAAAATGGAAAAATACCGGACATTTAAGCACAATTTCCCGATTAATTCTAGCACAATAAACTAAGTGAAGTGAAGAAAATATTGACTCATCATACAACATGGTTGTTTATTAATCATGGTTGTGCATCATCAAAAAAGGGGGAGACTTTGAGATTGTTGATAGGGGAGCACTGGTTTAGCTTCTGATTTTTGATGATGACAACATAATTAATAACACATGTTCTGTTTATGTGTTACATGTTTTATTGCGTACATGCTATACCTTTTTGTCATTGTGTAAATCTGTTTAAAGCATTGAGAACATGATTGTGTTGATATATTGCATTTCACTGTGCTATATAATTGATTTTATTGGTGAATGCATCTATGATGTTTTATAAAAGGAAAACCACAAGAACTTATGTTGATATTTAAATTGTGTGGCAAAACAGCAGTTTTAAGTCGACTTCATTATGAAGTGAGTCGATTAAAACTCGTGGCTTTGCACAAACCATTTTCAAAGTGTGTTGTGAGATTTTCAAAGTGGTAGTTTTTCAAAACTTTGTTTAACTGTGTTACACAGTCAATTACATGCAACGTGCATTCGACTAAGTCTGTTACAGTTTTGAAATTCAGTTAATGCTTGTATAAAATGGTACAACAACTTTATTTTTAATATGTTGACCAAGCATTAAATGAGATTTGACTGCATTAATTGTACATTCAATTAACTGCATTGATTGTTGCTATATTCGACTGCATTAGTAGCTTTGTCGATTAAAGTGCGTCAGAGTTGTGTTTATCTATAAATTGACTTGAATTTGATTTCTGTAAGAACTTTTTTGAATCTAACAGTTTGTGATATCTTTTGCAGAAAGTGTATTCTTACAGAACAATAAAAAGAGCTCCAAGAAACAAGAAGTGACCGTGGTGATCATCTACTTGTGGATTCTTGAAGAGCAAGTTAACTACACTCACAAAAGGCTGATCATATCTACACATTGGGTGTAACTAAGAGATCAGAGGCTACAATCTTGTGAAGATTAGATTGAAGTTCCCTGTTGAGATTACAGGAAGAAGAACGTGCTGCATTCTTGACTTTGAGGGTGGCTCAAAGGGTTTAGACTGCAGGAGAGGGGATTCTTGCTGTTAGTCTGTTTGTATTTGCCTATATTTTGATTAGAGGGTTAGAGAGGTGTTTTATATTTTTGACGTGAGGTCGCTATAAAAACCTTGTTGTAAAAACCTTGATCATTATAGTGCATTGACTTCTTGTGGTTGGAAGGACACTGGATGTAGGCTTGGCCGAACCAATATAAAAACTCAGCGTTTGATCTTTCTATTCTTGCACTCTTTTATTCAGTCGACTTTTTACTGTACTAAATCGATTTAATTTTCGCTGCATAAACAGATATTTTTCTTTGCGTTTTAAGAAAGATTTTAAAGGCATCCACTTTGCGAAAAAGATTTAAAGAAAAAGTTGTTTTTACATTTCACCAATTCACCCCGCTCTCTTTGTGTGAGAAATTAAGCCATTCTATTTTCAACACAATCTACCATGCAAGAGTTTGTATCCTTTATGAGCATTCGAGTCTCTTAACAAATCTTGTATAATTTCCCTGAACTTCTTATCTTCCTGAGCTTCATGATTGACTTCATCCCATTCATAAAATTGGACAGTGGTTAATGCCCTTAGCTGCTGCCTGGAAAGTGCATTAACTGCTGTATTCTCCCTTCCCGCTTTATACTTTATTTCAAAGTGAAACACCAACAACTTTGAAACCCACTTTTATTGTTCCTCTCCCATTAGTCGTTGTTCAACCAAGTATTTAAGACTCCTTTGATCAGTGTGTACTTCAAAGTGCCTTCCCAACAAATAAGGTCTCCACTTCTGAATAGCTAAAGCCACTGCCATAAGTTCTTTTTCATATACCGATTTACTTTGGTCCCTTCTAGAGAGAACCTTACTCATGTAAGCAAGTGGCCTTCCCTCTTGCATCAATACTGCACCAATTCCCTTACCAGAAGCATCGGTTTCCACTACAAAAGGCTTCTCAAAATTAGAAACAGCTAGGACAGGTGCTGTGGACATGGCTGTCCTAAGCTCCTCAAAAGCCTTTTGAGCATCATTTCCCCATTGAAACTGATCTTTCTTTAGCTGTTGTGTGAGAGTGCTTGCAATTTTTCCATAGTTTTTCACAAATTTTCTTTAATATCCTATGAGACTGAGGAAGGCCCTTAACCCTTTCACATCCTTAGGAGCGTGCCAAGTGAGCATATATTTGATTTCACTAGGATCTGCAGCCACCCCATGTTCAGAAATGATATGACCCAGATATTCTAAGCTTCTCTGCCCAAAATTACATTTCTTCCTATATGCAAATAAGTTGTGATCCCTTAACAACTGTAATATTGCTCTCAAATGCCCCTCATGCTCCTTTTCATTCTTGCTGTAAATGAGAATATCATCAAAGAAAACTAGAACAAACTTCCTCAGGTAAGGCTTGAGTACCTTATTCATAAGTGCTTGAAAATTTGAAGGTGCATTGGTAAGGCCAAACGACATAACTACAAACTCATAATGACCCTCATGGGTTCTGAATGCTGTTTTTGAAATATCATCATCTTTCATTCTAATTTGATGATACCCAGACTTCAAGTCCAACTTCGTAAAAATCACAGCCCCTCCTAGCTCATCCAACAATTCGTCAATCACGAGTATCATAAACTTATTTGGGATAATGAGTTTATTGAGTGCCCTATAATCCACACAGAATCTCCACCCCCCATCTTTTTTTCTGACCAAAATCACAGGGCTACTGAATTGGCTATTGCTCGGCCTTATCACCCCCGCCTACAACATTTCACCCACAATCTTCTCAATTTCATTTTTTTGGTAATAGGGATACCTATATTGTCGTGTGTTGGGTATTTGTCCCCCTTCTTCCAAAAAAATCGCATGATCATGATCTCTTGTTGGAGTTAATCCCCTTGGTTCTTGGAACACGTCCCCAAATTCTACTAACGTTTCTTCCAGGGCACGTGATACTAGAGTGGAAACAAGTTGGTTTTGTTGTTGGGTTTCGGCATTTCCCAAGTATTGGTAGGCTACAAAATACCCTTCATTTGCAGAAAGTAAAGTCTTTATCATTGTCTTCCAAGAAGCTTGTTCTCTACACAAGGAGGGATCTCCTTTCAAAATCTGCTTACATTCTCTTTCCTCCCATTGTAGTGTGAAATTTTTGAAGTTGGCCTTAATGTCTCCCAAACTAGCCAACCAATCTAGTCATAGCATCACCTTCGTACCTCCGAGATTAAGGATAAAAAAATTATGCTCAATTCGGACTCCCTGCATCTCTATTTGTACTGCTTTACATATGCTTTTGTTCTTTTCCTTCTGTCCATTTCCCATCTCCACCGTATACTCCGGGGTTTTTGTCACCTGTAATTGTAACTTGGCCACTACGAGTTGCGAAATAAAGTTACTTGTGGCCCTCGAATCAATCAAAATCAACACCTCTCTCCCTTCTATTGTTCCTTCTATGTTAAAGGATTTTCTTGAAGTGAGACCTTCTTTGCTTTTCAAAGACAACTACAAATTTTTGTTTTCTAATTCCACTATTGGTTCTTCTATTTCATCTGGACCACCATCTTCCTCTGTTTCATTTGGTTTATCATTTATTTGATTCTCCACTAATACAAGTTCGTAATGTTGAAGCTTGCATATATGCTCCCGTCCCCATTTTTCTCCACACTTAAAGCAAAGCCCCTTTCGACTCCTTTCTTGTAATTCCTCTTGAGTCAATCTTCTCCCTTCTAGTATTTTCTTCTCCCCGGGAGGTTCAGGATTAGATTTTCCTCCTTTTTCCCCATGGGTATCATCGATTTTCCCAGGATAAATCCCCCGAAACCTTCACAAAGCTACCCTCCTTATATCGCCACCCTTTCTTCTGTTCCCATCTGAAACCACCTCTTCTTAGCACCATGTTTTTCTCTTCCAATAATAAGGATCGATCCATCAAATTCAGATATAGAGTCGGTGTCATATAGCTTGAGTTCAACTCTAATCTCCTCCTTCAACCCGTTAAGGAAGATCCCCTTTAACATAGTACGATCTGCTCCTCTCAGCGGTGCCGAAACCATCTCGAATTGCCCGCGATACTCTATCACTGTCCCCGTTTGTTTAATGCTTAACAAAGGTTTAAATGGGTTTTGAGCCAATCCAGGTTGGAAGCGTCGGAGCGTCGCTGTCTTGAAATCCTCCCAACTTTGATCCCTCGTCTGCTCATCCCACCATTGGTACCAATTCAGGGCTTGGCCTTCCAAAGCTACCATCACTGCATCCAATTTTTCATCCTCCGAAACTGAATTCAATTTAAAGTAACGCTCCACCCGAACGAGCCAACCGTATGTGTCATCTCCATTGAACACTGGAATCTCCATCTTTCTTCCCCCAAAATCATACACCCGAGGTGGGCTCCCATATCTTCGTGGTGGTCATGATCTGGACACCGAATAATTACTCCCTTCCTCATCCTCATCCGTAATTCTAGTCCGACTACATGGTCGATGCGACCGTCGAGAAAATCAAGGTCTATCTCTTTGCAACTGGATCTGCTTGATCTCACTAAGCTTCGATTGCTGAGCTTGTAAGCTTCGTTCTACATTCTCCATTCTGCCCTCCATTATAGATCGTGTGACAACCATTAAAGCTCCCAGGATCAAGAGGTCTAATGCCAGTTAATAAGAACCAGCAACGAAATCAACACAAAAAGAAAGGAATACGAGTTATATCATGAAATTTGGTATAATCAACGTGATTCAAGACCAATTTTGTTATTGTATTAAGAAATATCATTAAGACAAAGCAAACCCAAAATCATAGTCCAATCTATAACCGACTTTCCTCCCCTCTCTTCCCTTTCCCTCCACTATAAACATTTTCCCTTTTGTAACTAACTTCCTCTGAAGCATATTCCTCAGCTGCCAGCTGTGCAATTTATGTTATTTCTCTCCTCCCAAGTTTTGATTCGTTGCATCACACTTATACCTCCTTCTATACACGTATTTGACTTTGGGCCTTTTCTGCTGGGCTGTATCAGTTTGCTTTTGTTAGGTTGGCCAATTGAAGAACACAAGTCTGTTTTTTTAGTTGTTTTATAGTTTGGTAGCTAGGTTTGGGGCTTCTTGCTTGTGTTTTTTTGTTTTAGCTTGCTTCATACTCTTTGTTTCCTTTGTTAAACCTTTGAGAGAGTTTAAAGAAAAGGTAAAGGAAGAGAGTATCATAAGTACCTATATCTCAAAATTTCAACAATTCACTAAGCACTTGAACCTTATAGATATCCCTCTATTAGTAAGAAAGTTCATATCATTCAAGCCAAATGCTAATTCTTGTGGCAGGACAAAGAGATTTTTTGGTGGTAGAGGAATGGTTATAGGAAAGAAGTGCTAGAGAGAATTTTTTGACCAGTCCTATATTGTTTTGACAAAGTGTTCTTGGTTGGGATTTAAACCATTTAAAGTCTTCGATTGCTAGATGTAACATAAAAGGTACTTCTTTTATTAAGGAGGAATGGCCTAATATAATGGCTATCTTCATCACTTTGTTTAGTTTCAATAGATTGACTTGCATCTTATGGCCCTCATAAAAGGTCAAGGTTGGTGGAAAAATGCCTTAAGAGGTGGCAACTTGATTGCAGAATGAGTGAGGTGGGACGTTTTATTCCAATTGTTCATATCCAAACATCTAATGTGGATATTGTTACAAAAAAAAATGGTTTAACTTAAACAATTTAATATAATAATTGTACAAAAGGATTGACCTAGTTTCTCAACCAAGAAGGGGGGGGGGGGGGGGGGCTGAATTGATTTTCAAAATCTTTAATCCTTTCTTGGAATGCAAGAAAATAAAGAATGCAAGGAAATAAAAGAGATAAAGGATAGAAAGAACATCACCAAGGTTTATACTGGTTTGGCCTCAATGCCTACATCCAGTCTCCTTTCAATCAACCTGAGATTGAAAGCAAATCCACTATATAGATCGAGTTTTACAACAAGCAATACAAAGACACTATCTTAATGTATTATTATGTCTAACTCCAAATCTACTATAGTAAAACACAAAAACAACAATCCTCTTTTTGCAACCCCTTTGAGATATCACACAACAAGTAACCAGAACACCACGAGTTCTCTTCCTGGCTAGTAGCAACAGGGAAACCACAATCCAAGTTGATTGCAAGCGATTATGATCTTCCAACAGTACACCTCATAGTGTAGATTAATCAGACTTTAAAAGTTTAACAACTCTTCAAGAATCCTTGATTTGATTTCTATCCAAATGAAATGTTTCTTGATGATGCTCCTACAATTATAAACTCAACAAACTATTTAAATATGAAAGGTATTATTCAAAAAGTTGTTTAATGCAAAGAGTTATGTGTCATAAAAATGATAGTACGAACGCAATTTAATCAATTACGTTATTAATGTAATCGGTTAAGCAATTAACACTGCTGTAAGCAATATCTATTTCAAAACATATACTGTGCATACACAGATATGATCACTTTACAAACACAGTAGTATGCATCAGTCAATACAATATGTCAAATGTATGTCAAATATGACAATCACAATATGTATATATATTTCATAATAAGCATAAGCAGTGTTGTCATCATCATACACATGTGTTTTTATTAATGATGTGTTGTCATCATCAAAAACCAATATCAAGGATTGGGTTTGGCTATCACAGTGCTCTCCCTATCAACAAAAGCCAACAAAACCTAAGTTTCCCCACTAATGTAGTAAAAGGGAAAACATCGAAATCAATCCAAAGACTTGGCTAAATTAAGTTTAAAATTGTAGAATTATGTCCAAATTATTATTACTAAAAGCTAGGTAGGGAAAATGAAAAGAATTTTAAAAAGAAAAGAAATTGAATGCTAATTTAAATGCATGATTCTAATTAAAACTAATTATAAATGAATGCTTGTTATCTAATATATAATGATACAAAGGATGTAAATATGTGAATCTATTTGATGCTAATGAAAATGCAATTGAAAGAATGACAGCTAAAATAAAATAATGCACTAATGAAATTAAAAGGACCTAAACTAATGAATGTGGATATGCAAAGAAACTAAAATGAACTTGGATATGAAAACTAAAGAAACCTCGATGCTCAACCCATGAAACCAATGAACAATTGAATCTCTTAGTTATATGCATATTCTGGAAATGTAAATGTCAATGCAAAGATTATAACACCACGTCACAAAACCAAAATTGAAGGAAATGTAAAATCACAATTTGAACTAAGACTATTCTAACATCAATTTAACATAAATACTAAAAATGTAAGTATCAGACTAAGGATATTAGGCAAACGCAAAACTCAGAGGCAAATTTGCAATGGATTGGAAGAAAAAGACTCAATAACTCTTCCAAATGATATTCAATTCTCCAACCGATGCACACTTAACTCATAATTTTACCTTCAACCATAGCTAATCATTAGAACCTATCCTAAGAACAAATAACAACAATGACCTACGCTACATTCACCATTATTATCATGTACAATCAAAATCAGCAAGGACAAAAGAATCAATCCTGTTAAAAAAGATGAGCTTTGTTTCTCAACACCAAGAAGGGGGTGAATTGGTGTTTTATAAAAATAATCGCTTTCCAAATCTTTTTCACAAATAGTATGAATCTTTAAACCTTTCTTGAATAGCAAGCAATATGTATGCAATATAACAATATGGATATTCGAATAAAGACAATATGTAATCGATTAATGCAGAGAGATAGGGAGAAGAAAACTCAAACTCTAAGTTTTATACTAGTTCGACATCAATGCCTACATCCAATGTCCTTTCAATCAACCTGAGATTGAAAGCCAAATTGCACTATAAAGATATGAGATTTTACAACAAGGGCTTCTTTATAGCGATCACACTGTCAAAATGTAAATCACCTCTCTAACTCACTAATCTAATATAGCCAATACAATCAACCCTACAACAAGAACAATCCTCTCCTGCAGTCACCCCTTCGAGAACCCTCTCAAAGTACAAGAACTCCTCGTTCTTCTTCCTGAAAACACACATAGGGAACCGCAACATAATGTTTGCTAATCTTCTTCTGATCACACAACAAGCACCTCAATCGTGCAAAAAGATATGACTCTTCAAATCAGTCAAGCTTGTCTCTTTAGAAATCTTCAAGAATCGTATACCACTTTAATTTCTTGTTTCTTGGAGCGTTTGATCACCTTTGTCAAACTTTTCAACACAATCTGAATTAGATATGAAAATTGTTACTATCTGTTATCACTTTAGAAAACTAATTAATGCATTTATATATAGTTTTAGTCATTTCAGAGGCAATATAATCGGTTACCCTATTAATATAATCAGTTGCATTAAACATTTGTAACAGATTAATGACAGTCAAAGCAATTAATTGAATGTTCAATTAATGTAGTCGATTTGCATTAAATGTTTGGTCAACACATTTAAAAATATGAACGTTGAAACAATTATGACAAGCATGAAACAATTTTCAAATCTTTAACAAACTTAATTGAATATATAATCCATGTAATTGATTAAGCTTCAACACTTAGCATATTTTTGAAAACTTTTCATTCCAAAATTCATCACAACACATTTGAAAAAGATATGTGCAAGAATACGAGTTTTAATCAATTTAGCAACTAACGTAATCGATTCAAAACAAGTTGTTTTGTCTCAATTTAAAAACACAAGCAGTCTGATGACCTGAATTGATTATCACACCACTATAATCGATTTAGTCATTTAGATATGCTTTTATGTATGTGATTTCTACGATATCAAAACATACATTGTGCATACAGAAATATAATCACTTTACTAATCACAGTACGCAACATTCACACATTTCATTTTCAACAAATGTGACAACCACAATATATGCAAATTTCACAATAAGCGTAACCACATAAAACATGTAACATATAACACAATACATATTCATGTGTTTTTATTATCAATGTGTTGTCATCATCAAAAACCAAAGCCACAAGGATTGGGTTCAACTATCACAGTGCTCCCCCTATCAACAATCTTCCCCTTTTTTGATGATGCACAACCATGATTAATAAAACCATGTTGTACAGTCCACAATCAAGCACAATTCAATTATCTCAGTAACATAATTCAATTACTTCTCTCTCTTTGGGCATTAGCAAAAAAGGAAATGTTGTACACTGTAATTGAAACAAAGATAACGAAGAAAATAGAGATGCATCTGTTGAGATTGTTGATATAGGGAAGCACATGTTTAGCTGAACCCACAATCTTTGTTATATCTGTTTTTAATGATGACAACACATAGTTAATAAAAACACATGTATATGTATTGTGTTATATGTGTTATATGGTTATATGCTTACTGTGAGATTTGTATAAGCATAATTGTGAACACATCATGTTGATTTTATTATTGCATACTACTGTGTTGGAAATGTGTTTATATTTGTGTATGCATAATATGATTTTTGAAATTGTAAAACCACATGCACCAAGCACATCTGTATGACTTAATCGATTACAATGGTGTGATAATCAATTAAAGTCATCAGACAACTTAAGCTTTAAACTGTGGCAAAACAACAAGTTTTAAATCGATTACGTTAGTGGTTAAATCGATTAAAACTCATGGGTTTGCACAAATATTTTTCAAGTGTGCTGCGATGAATTTTGAGAAGAAAAGTTTTCAAAAATATACTAAGTGTTAAAACTTAATCGAATACATGCATCTTGTATTCAATTAAGTTTGTTAAATATTTGAAAGTTATTTCATTACTTGACATAACGTTCATATTTTTAAATATGTTGACCAAGCATTATTTGCAAATTGATTACATTAATTGTGCATTCAACTAATGACTTTGACTGTTGTTAATCTGTTATAACTGTGAGATGAAATCGATTAGAATAATAGCATAATCGATTTAAATGCGTCTGATTTGACTTATGCTACATATAAACGCATGATTTGAAATTCTGTAAGACAATTGATTTTATCACTTTCATATCTGTTTCAGATAAATGCTTTAAAGTTTTACAGAAGAGGAAAACACTCTAAGAAACAAGAACTGCAGTGGTGAACAAGTCTTGATGTTTTCTTGAGTAGCTAGATTAATTGATTCAAACCGTTTGATCATTATGCACAATAGAGGTGCATACTGCTGGATCAGGAAGCTCTTGCAAACACTTTAGTGTTATTGTTTCCCTGTGGTGTATACAAGAAGAAGAACGTGTGGTTCTTGACTTTGAGGGGGATCTCAAAGGGGTTGACTACTGATAACGGTTGATTTCACTATTATTTGAGAGTAAATTTTGATATCAAATGAACCCTTTTTGACTTAGAAACTTGTTTTTTCTCTTGATTTTGGTTTAGTTTGGGAAATAAGAGAGTTAAGGTTACACTTGAAGATTTTATCACTAAATCCCTTTGGTTTTGTAGGAAATTGGGATGAATTGGAAGAGGAGTTAAGTTGTCAAGAAGTTGGAACTCATAAAGGACAAAAAGAGAACCGGAAGAGAAGGTTGTAGAAGGTCGCATCATGCTTGGGCGCCCTTTTCATGATCCTCAGCGCTGCAGCCTCGCAGTTACGCCTAGGCGCCTTTTTTGGGGTGCTGAGCGCCATCTTTCTTGCAATGTTTCACGCTTGAGCGCCCTCCATTGGACGCTGAGCGCTATTCTTCACGCAAGCACGCCCGAATGCCCTAAGTAGGGGCGTTGAGCGGTGGCAATGTTGGCCCATGGCCCAATTCAGCCCTATTTAACGATTAGCTCGACCTAGAGAGGGTATCTCTTGACAGAATTGACACAAATTCAGATTTTCTCCAACTCTCTGAAGGCAGAAATGGATGCAGAAGCTCTCCTCTTCAGTTTTTAGGGTTTTTCCATCTCTTCCATTCTTTCATTCCATTGTTCATCTAGTTTCTTCATGATACTTGAGAACTAAACCTTATTTGTTGTTGGGAAAGACGTAACCTTGTGAACTCTCATGTATTTGAATTGATTCTTATTTATTTTCGCTTCTTTCATTAATTGTTAGGGTTATTCTTCTTCGCTCTATGCATTGTTATGTTTAACTCATTCATGGCATGATTATTGGTTTTCGTGATATGGACACATACGGGAAACCTAGATCTGGAGAATGGCTCCCAAAAGCAGTATTTCCTAGACATAGGGATATGAGTTTTGGTTATCTTAAGCTTTTGTGCGTATGTAATGCAGAATTAATTGCTAGGGAGGCAAGACATTGTAAAATGGTAATTAAGGATAGGCTTTCCTCGCCGAAACATTGGGTTTTTAATAATTTAGAAAGTGATATTAACATTAATGAAGAAGATGAATTCATACATGCATGAGAGGAAACTTGGTGAAATCTAAACCCCAAGAACATATTCATCTCATACTTTCAATATCATCCATTCACTTTTGTGTTCTTCTTTCAATTGGTCACAATTGCATTCATGTTTATTTTCATAGCATTTGCATTCAAAACCACTGAATTGTTCTTCAAAAGTCTTAATTAGTTGGGTAATCACATAACTGTTTAGTGTCGTGAGTCCTTTGGGAAACGATACTTGGTCTTACCATTTTATTATTACTTGATACGATTCGGTACACTTGCCAACATCTTAACAAGTTTTTGGCGCCATTGTTGGGGACTTGTGGTGTAAACTATTCTATTTATGTGATTCTTAAGCGATTTGACTTTATCTTTATTTTTTTTTATCTTTTTATTTTTTATCTTTTTATTTTTTATCTTTTTATCTTTTTATCTTTTTAGTTTTTTTTATCTTTTTATCTTTTTATTTTTTATTTTTAATTTTATATTTTCTATCTTTTTTGTGCTAATTGGGTGCTCTAGTGTTTTGTTCTCTAGTGTATGCATGGTACAATTCGGACTAGAAGTACAAAAGTCTCTGAACCTCTTCTTGCAGGTCCGGAGAATAGTAGAAGAAAAAGGAGAAACAAGACATCCAGAGAACTTTTCCCTTCTCCTGAGACTCTTTTACAGCCATCATCTCAAAGATCTGACCAGGAAACAAAAAATATGGCTGAAGAGCAGAATGGTAGACGTACCCTGGTAGATTATGCAACAATCGTTGGCCCTCATCATTTTAATAGCATTGCAAGGCCGAGGGTGAATGCTGTAAACATGGAGATGAAACCTGCGTTGATTCAATTGGTGAAGAAGAACCAATTTAATGGATTGTCACATGAAAATCCATATGAGCATCTGACCACATTCAATGAAATATGCAACACTGTGAAGATTAATGATGTGCCAGATGAAGCTATTAGACTTAGCTTGTTTCCTTTCTCTTTGGGAGACAATGCTAAGATGTGGTTGAACTCTTTTCCAGAGAACAACTTTACTGAGTGAGAAGCCGTGGTTGCAAAGTTTCTAAACAAATACTTCCCATAGTCAAAAGTAAACAAAGGTAAGCAAGAAATTTCTTCTTTTAGGCAGGGCATGGATGAAACACTCAGTCAAGCATGGGACCAGTTTAAAGGCTTGTTGAGAAATACGCCTACTCATGGTTTTGATGAACCTACAGTAGTCATTCTATTCCTTGGAGGTCTAAGCTCACAAACTAAATTGATGCTAGATGCCTCAGTTGGAGGTAATATCAAATGCAAGACTCCGGAGGAAGCCTTTGATCTGATTGAAAATATGGCTAGAAATGATAATGAGATGCATAGTGAAAGGACTCAATTGCAACAAAAGGGAGTTCTACAATTGCAATCTCAGGATGCTCTACTAGCACAGAATAAGATTATGACTCAACAATTGGAGACTCTGATGAAGAAAATTTCTCAATTACCAAGGAAGTTGCAGAATGTTTCTCAAGTTCAACAACAACTTTGCGAGCTATGTGATGGCGATCATATTAATGGTCAATCCGCTATGCCGGAAGTGACCCAATATTGCAGTTAACCCTTAAGAGGAATGTAATGCTATCATAAGCATTAGTAGTGAGAGATTGGAAGAGAGAAAAATAAAGGGAAAAGAAAAAGATGAGTTGAGTAAAAAGAAAGAAGAAAGTGAGAGGAAAAGTAAGGTTGAGAGGAAGGAGAAGAATAAAGAAAAGGAAGAAAGAAAAGAAGAAGAGGGAGAGAAGAAAGAGAGAAAAAGTTAGAAAGTTCTTCCTTACCCTAAAGAGCTTACTCGAAGGGAAAAAGAGAGACAAGTAGGGTGTTTTAAGGAGATATTCAAGAAATTAGGGATTGTCATTCCATTGACTGAAGCACTACACCAAATTCCTGCATATGCAAGTTGGTTGAAAAAGCCCCTTGATGAGTCAATATTTTCTTGATTTCACTTATCTTATTGTGCTAGATTTAATCAGGGAATTGCGCTTGAATGTCCAGTATTTTCCCATTTTTACTAATTGTGCTTAATTTGACCAGAAATTCTTATCTTAATTAATTTGAATTATCTGAGGCTAATTATTTGCATTATTAATTGTAGGGAAATTGTTGGATAATATCTTGAGACTTAAAGAGAAATGCCACAACTATATCTTAAGCTAAAATGAGAGAGGAGGTGTGGATTTCATGTTTGGGGGTACACACGGAGATGGGCTGGAATGCAAAAGTGCACATGCCGATTCCATTTAAAAGCAATGTTATGGCCTACATTGGGGCATTCCAGCAGAAGCAAAAGGGGATGACGGATAACAGCTCAGAGGAGGAGAGCAGCAACACGCAAGCAATGAGCTGGAGCGTCCAGTAGGCCTTCAAATGGAACCAGTTGTTGAATTAGCAATTGGGGGGAGAGGGGGCTGAACACGCAAGCAGCAAGGACGACTTGGGCTGGAAAGAAGCAGCACACGCTGCTGTGTCATGCCAAGTCTCCACGGGTCATTCATCTTTCATTTAAGCTCTAGCCGCAACCTAGGATGGGGGCTGTTACGAAAATGAGAGAAACACATGGATGGGAGTGAGTGGTGCCCCAGCCGCCACTGAAGAGGAGAAGAGAGCTGGAGGAAGAGAGAAAGTGTGCTCCAGCAGCCACCCACCAGCAGGAGCTTATTGAATTTATGGAGAAAGAGTTCGTGTAGGAGAGATGGACGGTGATGTCCAGTAGGATTTAATTCACTTTCTTTGCTTTTAGGAGGGATGATTCATCTTTCATTTAATGGAAGCACACAGCTCAGAGGAGGAGAGCAGCCACCACCGAAGGAAGAGCTTTTAATTTTGGCTTAAGGGCTGTTGCGTTTCGCTTTTGGGAAGTTAATTACTGCACGCGTTTGATTAATAAAACTGTTGTTTAAGAGAAAGAAAGCACACGATTAAAGCGGTGCAGAGGGAAGCATGGTGATTCAGCAAGCAAGTGGTGTCACGAGGAAGCACACGTCCGGCCAGCAAGCACTGATTTCAGCTTGGTGCGCTCACGGTTCTTGCATGTTAATTAGTTCACACATTTTGCTTTAGGACCATTCAATTTACTGTTTTCATGTTGTCTATTCTGTTCGGCTTTTTTATGTTCCTGCATTTCCAACTTCCTCACTTGCTTTAGAGACCGTTCGGTCTCAATATAGAACCGTTCGTTCATCTGTAGGACCATTCAATTTTCATGCTTTGTTCATTTATTTCAATGTTTCCAATTATGTTTGGTTGTATTTAATTTCCAATTTTAGTTTAGTTCATTTCTAATGACAAAAACACTTTCAAAACCCCCCACTACGTGTTTGACCTAAGACTCGAACCACATTTGGTCCTTGAGAGACGACCTAGGAGTCACTTCCTAGCACTATACTGCATTTTTATATGCACAACAAATTTGATGGGTCGCGACAGCTGCATCACCCCTCAAAAAGAAAAAATATGTGGATGAGGGAACCATTGAAGTATAAGGAGATTGTAGGATGATTTTTCAAAAGACACCCCCTTCTAAAGTCAACGATCCGGGAAGCTTCACTATTCCTTGCAATATTGGAAAGTGTAAAGTAGGAAAATCTCTAATTGATTTAGGGGCTAGTATCAACTTGATGCCTTTATCCATGCTAAAGAAGTTTAGTGGTCTTGAGGTCAAACTGACAAAGATAGTGTTGCAAATGGCAGATGGATCTACCAAGAATCCTTATGGCATAGTGGAGGACGTTGTGGTGCAAGTTGATAAATTAAAATTCCCGGTGGACTTTGTGGTAATGGAGATGGAGAAAGATTTGAAGATTCCTATCATTCTTGGAAGGCCATTCATGAAGACAACCAAGGTTGTCATCAAGGTAGATGATGGCTTTTTAATACTTGAAGACCAAGATGAAGAGGTGATTTTCAATGTCTTTGATGATGAGCAGACGATTCAAGAGAAGAAGGCTAGTACAAAAGATACATAAGTGTCAAAGGCTAGTGTATGTAAACAAGCTGTTAGCTCAGTCAAGAAAGGTAAGAATTGTTTCTTGTCACATGTAAAGGAAGAAGAGAAGGAAATTCAAGCCAAGATAATCCACCAAGCCTTGAAGATTGAAGATGAAGAATTCAAACCTGGCAAACCAGTCAAATACAAGAACAGGTTATGGGTTGTGAAGGAGATTGAAGTGAATAGAGTTATTGAGATTGAAGCTCCATATACTAGAAGAGTTAAAAAGGTGGACAGGAAGTTGTTAAAAACAAGTTGGTGTGATGAAAGCAAAAGGAACACCAACTTAGAAATTTCAAACTGAACATTATGGTGTCAGGCTCGTGACGTTAAACAAGCGCTTACTAGGAGGCAACCCAGTGTTTTTGAGAACTTTTAATTTGGTTTTGTTTGATATGCTTTAGTTTTAGGGATGTGTTTGAGGATTTATGGTTTGATGTGCATCATGAGTTTAATTATTTTAAGTGTGAGATATTATGCTTGAGTGGAAAAGCATTGAAAAAGCAAAAATTTGAAAAATCTAGGGTTGAAACTAAGGGATCATACCTAAATATACTTAGCAAAAGCAAGAAAAGAGGGGAGAAAAAGCAATGCGCCGCACTGAGCGCTCTTAGAAGGGCGTTGAGCGCCAGCAACACTGTTTGGTTTTATGGGCTTTTTAAACTCAGCATCATTAGGCCCACTTCACTCTTGTAACCCTAATAGGCGCGATTTCTCACTCAATTTTCTTTCCTCCATTTTCCAGCCACCAAAAAGCCTTGATTAGGGTTCCCTACTACTTCCCCCTTTCATCTTTTCTCCAAAAATCACCATCTCCAATACTCTTTGCTTCATTCCATTCACTAAGTTTGGGGTTTGTGTGGTTGATGTGGCTATTGTGCAGAGAATCCCTAAGTTTCCACTAGCTCTTGTGCATATTTTGAAACAGTTGGAACTCCACTCAAGTAAGCATCTTGCACTTTCAATTTTTAACTCTTGATAGTTTTTGATTCTTGAGGTTTATGCATGATTAGTGGCAGATCTGTTGAATAAACTGTTGCTGGATGGATTATTGATGATTATTGCATTATGGAAAGTGTATGTATGGTTGATAATGGTTGAAAAACCCTTATTTTTATGCTTAAAATTGAAACCAAAAGCAACCTTTAAGACTTCAAAACTAGCTTGAACTCATATTTTTGCTATATTTTTGTGAATAAGAGAGTTGAAGGTGAATTTAATGGTTTTGTGCAAGATTCCCTTAATTTTGTAGGCTAGTTGAATGATTTGAAAGAAGAATTGAAGTACCGAATGATTGGAATGCTGAAAAGTCATCCAGAAACTAGAAAAGTCAACCAGAATGCAGAAAAAGTTGCGACCAAGTGGCGTTGAGCGGTAATTTTGTGCTGAGCAGCAGTTTTCAGGTGCCGAAATCACCGCTGAGGGGCAAAACAACAGCTGGGGGGTAAAATGGATCATACGCTAGTACCGCTCAGGGGTAAAATACCGCTGAGCGCCATTCTAAATGGGCTTGGACCGGATTTCTGTTACTTTTATGGGCTTGGGCCTAATTTTCTGTATTTTTTAGAATAGTATATAAGCTTTAGGACGTCCTAGGGTTTGGATCTTTGGCTGGAGAAGACGCAAAACACACTTTTCACCCCTTAGGGGTAGAATTGGAGATGGTGACGACTCTCCTCTTCTCTTTCTAGGGTTTTTCTATCTCTTCCATTCTTTCATTATTGTTCATCTAGTTTCACCATGAATATGGTGAACTAAACTTTGTATTGTTGTTGGGGAATCAATGAAATCTTTTGAAGCTCTCATATATGGAATTTTGTGTTTAAATATCATATTTATGATACATGCTTTCTTTCATCATTAGTTAGGGTTTTTCCTCTTTGCTCAAAGCATGCATTGTTTAACTCATTCGATGTCATGATTATTGGTTTTATTGATATGGACACATACGGTAAAATCTAGATCCGGGGAAACTCTCCCAACAGTAGTATAAACCTAGACATAGGAATATGATTGTTGGTTGTCGTTAAGCTTCCGTTCACTATAAAGCATGATTAATTGCTAGGGAGACAAGACATTGTAAACTAGTGATTATGATTAGGCTTTCTTCGCCGAGACATCGGGTTTAAGGTAATTTAGAGAGTGTCATTAACATTGATGAAAAGAATGATGAATTCCTAAAATATATGAGAGTGGATAAGGTGAAATTGATTGCCCCAACAACATACTCATCCACATATTTCAATTCACGTGTTTTGTTTCTTCTTTCCCATTGATCATCACATGCATACATGTTTACTTTTTATCTTTTGCATTTGAAACTTATAACAATTTGTTCTCAAGTCTTAAATAATCAAGAAATCATATAACTAACTAGGCTGTGAGTCCTTTGGGAGAACGATACTTGGTCTTACCGAGTTTATTACTTGATACGATTCGGTCACACTTGCCGAGGGTCAAACAAGTTTTTGGCGCCGTTTTTTGGTGTTCATAAATTTGTCATCAATGGTGCATTTTACCAGCAAAGGCCGTGAGGGATTTTCTGATATGGCGCTGAGGGCCCACTAAGGGGCACTCAACGCCGACGCGATTGTCTTATGGTGTGTTTATGTGATTCTAGTTTTGTGCAGGTATAGGTGAGGGCCCTCTGATTCGCCCTCAGCGCTGGAGAAAAAGTTTGTTTTTATGTTGATGGGTGCTTAGATGTTAGGATGTTTATGGTGACTAGTGAGGATGTGTTAAAATGAATATATATTATGGAATACTCATTAGTAGAATATTGTGTTTGATTGTGGTGCAAGTATGGCCTCATTGTCTGGGAAGCGTGTGAAGCACACTGCTGATAGAGGACATAAAAGAAAGAAACATAACTATTGCAACAAATTCCTCTCACAAATGCATGAGAGGCATTTTCAGACGGTCCAGAACAGGAGACTTTTGATGGAGAGGAAGGTGGGGCTGATACCTACCATGGCACCTGAGTTTGGAAGAGAGCTTGGAAGGAGGCAATGGAAGAATGTAGCCTCTTACCCTTCACCAGCCAACATAGCATGGTGAAGGAGTTCTACACAAATGCTAGGGGATTTGGAAGAAATCATGAGGGGTATAGTAGTTATGTGAGAGGGAAGAGGATTCCCTATGATACTGACACTATCAAGAGTTTCCTTGGGTCTGAATGGACTGGAGAGCAATGTCAGTTTGCTCTAACTATGGATGAGGACATCAATTATGCTGAGGTGGAGCAAACATTGTGCATGCCAGGTGAGAGGTTTCAAAGGAATAGGAATGATACACCCATCCACATCATGAGGATTTATTTGACTCCATTGGCTAAATATTGGATGGCATTTACACATGCCAATATCCAACCTTGCTCCCATGTGTCTGATATCACTAAAAATAGGGTGGTATTCCTTTTTTGTGTTCTCAGAGGGTTGAATATTAATTTGGGGCACGTCATAGCTAGTGAAATAAAACACTGTGCCCATTATGTAAGCAACAAGGCACCTCTAGGGCATCATTCTCTTATCACCCATCTATGCGAGTTAGTAGAGGTGAATACCTCACACCCTCCATTTAAAAGACCCAGGAAGGAAATTGATGCTTCATACTATACCCAGTATTGCATGCTTGATGAAGCTAGAATACCTATGCCAACACCTCAGCCTCCAAGGGTTGACAGGAGAGTGCCACAGCCGGATCAGTAGGGGCAGGCTCAGGATGTTGTACCATTGTAGATGAGAGACATGTACATGTCTCTAATGGAGTGTAGGATGGAGGCGCTGTATAGAGGCGAGCAGGCTATAATGATGAATCTGACTTCCGCCTTTCCTGAGAGGAAGTTCATGACTCAGGAAGAATTCCAGGCTTATGTTGCTTGGCTTGCAGATCTAACTCAAGATGGTGGAGGAGTTGGATCCTCTGGTGCCTGACTATGGAGGAAGATGAAGGAGAAGAGGAGGTAGAGGAACATGATGATGAAGATGAGGAGGATGACTTAGATGATAGCTGGGGTTGATTTGTGGAGAGCATCTACTGATGGATGCTAAATTTGTTGAGAAGCATTTACTGATGGATATTGGATAGCATTTACTGATGAATGCTATCTTAGCAGGAGCTTTCTTTTGCTTTTACTTTAATTTATGGAACTATGGTTTTGAAATATGTACTCAGCTTAATGATATGTTTGGATGATTTGGCTATAATATGTGTGTGATTAGTAATTGCTATCTTGTGTTGCTTTATTGTGTGATTAATGTTGAGATGATGCATGGTCAAGTCTTATAATGCAGGTGGTTGCTCATGATTATTGGAAACTAATGCATGACGTTAATTGTGATTAATGTGCTGGGCATGATGTTTATCAAATTGTGGAACGCGAGTTAACCTGTGAGAGGTTTGGGCTCCAGGGTTTTTGATTGATTGAATGCTATTGCTTTGGAAGCATGATTGATTTTGCCTAAGTTTCTATTATTATAAACCACTTGCTTGCTTGTTACAAATGATCAAGGCCATGTTTTTCTTCTCCCTTAGAGCCAATGTTTATAGGTGAACCCAACAAAGATCAATGTTTTTCTTTATCCTTTGCACCTTGAGCCTAAATTTGGAAGTTGAAAAATCCTTACCTTGAGTTGAGTAGAGTATGTGTATGTGGTAATGGAGAATGGTTTAAGTTTGGGGTGGTGATAATCAAAAAGAACTTTGTGAAATTCATGAAAGAGCATTGAGCAAAAGTAAAAATAAAAGAAGAAAGAATGAGCTCAATGAAAGTGAAGTTGGGAATAAATTGAAAATTTGGTTTCTCACATGAAAAGTAAAAGAGAGATGAATTGTTCATGTGAATGAATGAATTATGCAATCTCTTAACTCAAGGAACTTTGTTGTCCAGAAAAACCAATTTTTCTTCTTAGCCCAGCCACGTTACAAGCCTTGAAAAGTCCTTGTGATGATAACTTGCTTGTGAGTGTGTTTGATTATGGTTAAGTGAAAGGAAAAGTTGATTCATGTGACATGGTGATATGAGTGGATTACTTCTATGATTTGCTAAGTGAGTTGGCTTGAGAATTTCTTAATTAAATATTTTGTGAAAGAAATTTGAACCATGTGAATTTTGAGCCTAATGATATGGATGGACCACCATGTGCCATACCTATTTTTCTTGTGTGATTTGCCCATGTTTTGTTGATACTCTAATAGTTAGCTTGATTCTGTGTTGTGCAACTGAGGTGAATATGCATGATTTGATATGATTGAGGCATTTCTTGTTTTAGCTACTTGGCCAAATAAACTTGTCCTAATATTAATCTATTGGAACCCCCTTTGAGCCTTAAGCCTATTTTTCTTGTTTCCAGTCATTATCAAATGAGAAAAGAAGAAAAGCCATATGTTCGTTACCTTAGGAAAGAAGAAGGAGTAATGGATTATGTTAGAAGTAAAGTGATGAATAAGTGTGTGGGTGAGTACCTCACCCACAAAATAATAAAAAAAAAGACAAAAAGGAAGATGAAAAGTTGGAGTTTTAAAAAGAAGAAAAAAAGTAAATTTTCCTTAAAAGAGCAAGAAATAGATTTGTTTTTGAAGTATCATTACTCTTTCTATATCAATTTCAAAAGCTCAGAAATTCCAAGAAAATTTCCTACCTTTGCCTTGGCCTCAATACAACCTTTAAAAAGCCCTCATGATCAATAATTGCATGTTTTCTGAAGTATGTGAATGATAGAGTCTTGCTAAATACCAAGGGTGCCTACTTACATGGGTATTTTGAGTGTAAACACAAGCCAAAAACAATTGAGAGAATTGGAGAGAAATAGATACATGTTGACTTGAGTGTTATTTTTCATATTTGATTTTCTTGGGAATTCAAAAAGGTCAACTTATGTGTGAAGAATAGAGTGATTTCATTTGCATGTCCATGACAAAGTAATGTCTAGATGATTGATCTATGTCTGATGCTGTTCATTCTTTTAATCCAAATGCAAATATGGAATAAATGACTCAGAACAAAGTTTTGGAATTAATCAATTTTGCCCAAGAGTGCAAAAGGCTAAGTGTAGGGGTGTGATGAGTACATATTTATGCTTTAAATTTAAAATTTTTGATGGGATAATTGTGCTTAAATGGTTGATTTTAAGTGAATTTGTGATGATTGGAATTGTTGGGTTTAGGAATTAAAGAGATGTAAAAAGTGAAATTAAGCGCATAAATTATTCCTGGATGTTCTAATGTTTATTTGTGCAGCTGAAATTAAAACTTTATTGGTCCAAATATCAAATTCAGGCCCAAAATCAGATTTTATTTGATAAATAATGTACAGATGGGCCAAACAGGCAGTCTTAACCCTTGCACCTCCTAAAATCCCTACATACACTCCTATTTCTGAAACAGGCCAACAACCTAAGTTTCCTATTCCTACCCCTCCTAAATCAGACTCTGCCACATTCTGCCACGTGGTAGTCCACAACTAATAGATCCAACCACCTAGATAATGCCACGTCACTATCTTCTTCAACCTTCAGAAACAGAAACCCTAATCCAGGCAAACCCTAGCCACCGTTTCGCTTCCGCCAGGCCATGTGTCGTCGCCGCCATCCTCATCGCCAGCGCCGTCACGCATAGCCGCCGTCGCACAACAACCACCGTCAACCTCCGCGACATAGAATGCACCACTGTGCGACCACCCAACCTTCCATGAGCCACCGCCATGGTCTCGCCGTCGAGAGGCCACCACCTTGCCGCATCCATCCTCAGAACAACGCCATCACATCTTTGTCTTCTCCTCCTTCGTGAATCGCAAGGCCACGACACCAACATCACGAGAGCCTCCTTCATGGCCGCCACCATCCATCATCTTCACCACAACACCCCCGCGAACAACATCGCGTTACCGAGAAACGCGATCTCTCTCGTTAGGCCACCATGCCACCAGCTTCTTCCACGCGCAACCATCACTATCCAGAGCCGCCATTAGATTCGCGAAGGCATTCGCGTCTTCGTCTTCATCGGACCTCCACCTACAAATCTAAAAACAAACGCAAAAACAACAGTGCAAGCTTCTTCCTGGTGCACAATCCAAAACCCTAATTGGGTGAGAAAGAGGACCACCACATGGCCGCATCTCATTGGGCCCGAGCTCTCTAGTCAAACCTGGTCAACAGGGGCTTCTGGTATAATTTTGGAGAATTATGAAGGGGCTAAAGTGCAGATAGAGGAAATTTCAAGACATTTGTGCAATTTTGGAAAGTTAGAAAAGCTAAAAGATAAAATTCAGTTGTTGAATTAATTTAATTTGGGAATATCAACAGAAAATATCTTCCAAATAATGTTATAATTATCTAAATCTTTTAGTTATTTGGAAGATATAAGATAAAAGATTCTGTCAACTGAATATTCAGAGTCCAAGCCCAATCAAGCCCTATATAAAGAGACCCAGGGGAGGCAGAAAAGGGACTTCAGTCATTCATTCTCTAAAACTCCTCCACTGGATTCATTCATTCACCACTTCTCTCTCTCTTATTTCATCATGTCTTCAACTCCATTCATGGAGAGCTAAGCATCTAGGGCTACTCTGCTATAATTTCATTATGGATTATGAGGTTAGGTTGAGTTAATGCAATTGTTTATTTTGATTATTGATTTAAGTTGTTCTCTCTCTATGTCTTTCATCTCTCTATCAAATTAAAAGCAAAGATTTTTGCATCATAATATGTTTGAATCTACATGCATATTGATTATATGAGTTCTAGGGTTTCTCGGTTTAATTGAGAATCTACTTTGATTTAATTCAGGAACTTTCATATGATTAAATGATTTTTACTATCAATTGAGAATGTACTTTGATTGGTAGTAATAATTTCAACTATAATCAATTGAGAATTTACTTTGATTGATTAACTTTTAACTTGGTTAGGAGATTTAAGAATAGACATGATTAAACACAATAGAATTTGATTGAGAATGTACTTTGGTTGAATTTATTGTGAATAATCTAGAAAGGTTTTGCATTTGATTGAGAATTTACTTTGGTTAATTGCATGATCGCCCTCAAATTATTTAAGAATGTACTTTAATTACTTTGAAACTTGAACAATAACCAATTGAACAATGATTTGTGAATAACCAATGATGAATCTATCTTGGAAAAGCAGTGGAATTAGCCTATTTCATCATAACTGTTTTTAAGTTTCTTATTTGTTCTTTAAACATTCTCCAACCATTACTTTTATTCATAAGCATTGCATAACATTCATAAGAGTCAAATATTCGAAAGCAATTCTGTGTTCGTAGGGAGACGACTCAGGGTTACTTTAGCCCTATCTACTTTCTTGGATACTACTTGGCAATATTGAAGTTGTCTTGAAAAGTAGTCTTAATTTGGCAGCTTCAACGACAGTGTATCACTTCAGTTTTTAGAATAGGTGTTGATGTACTCAAGTTTGAAACCTATATCTGATGTGATGGTTTGATATTGAGTTGTGTGTGATGAGTATTGCTTGATAATGCTTTGATATTGATTGATGTTGAGATATTGCACAAGATGCTTGATATACAGGTGATTATTCACAAACTATGTGACCAGATGCATGATGTTATAATTGTGGTTATGATGCTAAGCAGGATGTGTATTTGGTGTATGTGGAATATTGAATTAGCTTGTGTGAGGTTTTGAACTCCAGAGTATTTATTTGAATGATGGCTATTCTTTTGAAGGCATGAATGATTTTGCGCAGGTTTCTATGATTGAACTACTTGCTTACGTGTGTCACATGATCAAGGCCATTTTTGATTACCCTTTTTCCTAGCCAATGCATGATTTGTACCCTAATGAAAAAGAGCATAAAGTGTTCTAACCTTTTTGAACCTCAAGCCTTAAACAGATCCTTTGTGAAAATCTTTACCTTGAGTTAAGTTGAGAATCATTGTGTGGTATTGATAAAGGTTCAAGTTTGGGGTTGATTGGGAGAATTAAAAAGGAAAGTAATAAAAAGCATTGAGCTAAGTGTTGAGCAAGTATGAAAAGAGAAAAAGAAAATAAGATGTAAAGAAAGAAGAGCTCAATGCAAAAAGGGGAAAGTTGGGGAATGAGTGAGATTGGTTTGTCCAAAGAGAGATTGAACTTGAATGATAAATTTATGAATGACTCTCTTAACTCAAGGATTTTGTGATCTTGAAAAACCAATTTTTCTTCTTAGCCCAACCACGTTACAAGCCATAGAAAGTCCTTGTGAAGATACTTGTCTGTGAGAATGATTGATTGTGGTAAATGAAAGGAAATTTTGTTCTATGTGACAATGGGATAGTAGAGTGAAGGAGTGACCTCTATATACACCTGTGTGACTGCGTGAAACACTTTGTCTGGTGAGGAAGAGTTCCATGAATACATGATTACATCTGTGCTTAGTTAATTGATCATTCATGAGGTTAACATCTATTGGATATTATGTGATTATGTGAACATCATGATGAGTGATTATTAGTCAAAGCATGTGCACATCTTGACTGAATTTTGTTTGATAAGCTGATTTGAGCAATTACTTGTCTTGGAAGAAAGAGTTTTTGAATGTGTTGAACCATTGCATTGATTGGTGGAAGACTGATTTATATCTAATTTGCTTGAGGACAAGCAAAGTTCTAAGTTTGGGGTTGTGATAACAGTTGAAAAACCATTATTTTTATACTTAATTTTGATACTAAAAACACCCTTTATGACTTAGAAACTAGCTTGAAATCATGTTTTTGCTTAAGTTGTGAGAATAACAGAGTTGAATGGGTTTTATGCTTATTTTCCCTTGTTTTGACAGGAATTAAGATTAATTAGATGAAGAAGTTGAAGAAGCAAGGAGCTGGAGTCATGAAAGGCTGGAAAAGTGGCACATAGAAGAACCACTGTTTCACGCCTGGGCGCCACCGCTGAGTGCCACCTTAGTTCTGAAAGCATTGTTTCACGCCTGGGTGCCACCGTTGAGCGCCAGTTTGGTTTTGAAAGCACTGTTTCACGCTTGGGCGCCACCGCTGAGGGTCAAAAGAGTGCTGCAGCTACCGTTGAGCGCCCTTTTGGGGCGCTGAGCGCTGACGACGTGGGCTTGGGCCATTTTCCTGTATTTTTAATGAACTATTTAAGGTTTTGGACGTTCTAGGGTTCATATCTTTGGACAGAAATAGGCGAAAATACATTTCTTTCACCCCTTGAAGGTGGATTTTGGATGCGGAAGCTCCGATCTTTAACTTTTAGGGTTTTATCTTTCATTCTTTTTATTATTTTCATCTAGTTTCACCATGCCTATGGTGAACTAAACCTCCATTGTTGTTGGGGGAACGATGTAATCTTTTGAAACTCTCATGTATTGAATTGGTTCTTATTATAAAATGCTTTACTTCATTAATTGTTAGGGTTTTTCCTCTACACTCTATGAATGCTTTGTTTAACTCATTCAATTGCATGATTATTGATTTTTTCACTATGGACACATATGAGAAAATCTAGAACTCGGGAAATTCTCCCAAAAGCAATATTACGTAGACATAGGGATAGGAGGGTTGGTTGCCTTTAAGCTTCTGTGTGAATGTAATGCATGATTAATTGCTAGAGATACAAGACATTGTGAACTAGTAATTAGGAGTAGGCTTTCTTCACCGAGACATCGAGTTTAAGGTAAATTAGAAAGTGGCGTTAACATTAATGAAGAAGATGAATTCATAAATACATGAGAGTGGATAGGATAAGTCGGAAACCCCAACAACATAATCATTCCATATTTTATATCAATCACCTTTGCATCTTTCAATCCAATTGATCAACACTTGCATTCATATTTATTTTCCGCAATATAAACACAATGATTTCGTTTACAAGTCCTAATTAATCAAGAAACCATATGAATGCTTAGGCCGTAAGTCTCTAGGGAAACGATACTTGGTCTTACCAATTATTATTACTTGATACGATTCGATACACTTGCCGAATTGTTAACACAAAGCAAGCTCAAAACTTTAGGAACCTTGAGCAAGCTCAAACTTTAGGAACCCCATCACCCATGGAACGCAACTTGGCCTTGAGATCCTCGCAGTGCATCAAAACTAAAGCTTCCACATACACTTCCACGTCTTCGCAATTGCTGATCTTTGCCGAGTGCGACACCGTACCGTTGAAACGAAGCTTCTCCGCGAAGAACTGGTTCTTCACGACCATAACGCTCTTCTGGACCTCCATCAACACCCTTAGGCTCTCTCGTTGGACCACCGTGAGCCGGATGTCACCCCTATCGAGCAAGGCGGGCTCCTAGAGGAGCTTAGATAGCCAATCTTGCACCTTGCGAGTTGAGGATGGTGGTGGTGAGAAGGTTCTGGAAGGGGAGACTGAAACGGTTGGATCAAGTATAAAAGGGTAGTGAGAAGGTTTCTAAATTTTAACTTCGAAGAGGCTTACTACCTCAGTTCTAAAGACAACTGATGCCTAAACCTTTCAAAAAAAATTCAAAATAAAATTCAAAATGGAAAATTTGAAAATATTTCTAATTATAGGCATCGTTTCGTGGTTAAACCGAGGCATAAAGGCCCAATGACATCGGTTCAAATGGAACTGAGGTAGTAGAAGTTGACAAAATGGATTTGGAACGTTCAAATACAGAGGTTGTCAGCTTTTGGCAGGACATTTTGCCCCACTAGGTCAGAGAACCGAGGCAATAGGCCTATTTCGAAAAAGATGTTATGTAAAAATTCTTATTTGTAGAGGGCTTTTTCACCTCGGTTGGTCAGAGAACCGAGGCAGTAAGACTATTTCGAAAAAGTTGTCAGGTGAAAAGTCTGATTTGTAGAAGGGTGACAGGGTTTTATGCCTCGGTTACTCACCAAATCGAGGCAATATACCCCTTAGACATCGGTTCCAATTGAACCGAGACATATAGTTTCGCAAAATCTACGACATTGCTCACCAAACTTAGAACTTTTCTTGTCCTCAAGCAAATAAGATATAACTCAGTCTTCCACCAATCAATACAATGGTTTAACCCATTCAAAATCTCTTTCTTCCAAGACAAGTAATTACTTAAATCAGCTCATCAAATAGAATTCAGTCAAGATGTACACATGCCTTGTTTAAAATCACTCATCATGTTGTTCACATAATCACATAATATCCAACAGATGCTATTCTCATGAATGATCAATTAACTAAGCATAAATGTAATCATGTATTCATGGAACTCTTCCTCACCAGACAAAGTGTTTTACTTAATCACACAGGTGTATATAGAGGTCACTCATTCACAACAAATACTCTGGAGTTCAAAACCTCACTTATAAGCTAATTCAATGTTCCACATTCACCGAATCCATATCCTGCTTAGCATTATAATCACAATCATAACATCATGCATTTGTTCACACAGTTTGTGAACAACCACCTGTATATACACATTTTGTCCAACATCTCAACATAAATCAATATCAAAGCATCACCAAGCAATACTCATCACACGCAAATCAATATCAAACCATCGCATCATATATAAGTCTCAAACTGAGTACATCAACACCTATTCTAAAAACATAAGCAAAATAAAGTTCACAAAAATAAAAAGACAAGTTTAGAAAACTGGATTGCCTCCCATGTAGCGCTTGTTTAACGTCACGAGCCTGACCCATGAATCCTCCAGCATCCTTCAGTAGACGCATATCTTTGTCACCAACACCCATCTGTAGGTGTGTATAAGCATAGTATCCTTTAGTAGATACTCTGTCACCTAGCATCCATCAGTAGATGCGAATCCTTCTCATCAGCATCCATCACTAGATGCTAATCTTTCTCATCTTCATCGGCATCCATCAGTAGTCGCCTTCAGTAGCATCCATTAGTAGATGCTTAATCACATAGCCTCCATCAGTAGACGCTATCATTCATCACTCTCATAGCAACATCCATCAGTAGATGCTGTCATCTGAGTCCTCCTAGCATCCCTCAGTAGATGCTGTCCAACACCCATCAATAGATGTTGTAATTCCTACAAAGCAAAATCAAATCCAAACCACATAAATAATCAATTTAAAAAGAAAAATCAGAAATTGGGTTGCCTCCCAATAAGCGCTTGTTTAACGTCACGAGCCTGACACCATTAACCATAATCTGCATCTATTATGTTTGTCTTCCTGTTCACCATCTTTACCCTGCTTGAATAAGGAGTCTCAATCTCAATAACTCCATTCTCTTTGATATATTTAATCACTTCATGCACAGAGTCTTAGTGAACATGTTTCTAACTGTACTTGAAGTCTGGCGCTCAGTGCCCTTAATGGGGCGCCCAGGCGCGCCCTGCGACCTTCTTCCTCCTTCTTCTCTTTCTGATGATCTTGTGCTCTTAGTACAGGTTTTAGAATTTAATCCTGCAGACACTCAAGAACACTGCACTACAGCACCCAATTAGCACAAACAAATAAAAAGATAAAAAAAAATGAAAAGATAAAAAGATATAAAGAAATGAAAAGATAAAAAAATGAAGAGATGAAAAGATAAAAAAAATGAAAAGATAAAAAGATGAAAAGATAAAAAGTCTAATCGGTTAAGAATTACACAAATAGAATAGTTATACGAGTCCCCGGCAACAGCGCCAAAAACTTGTTAACACTCCGGCAAGTGTACCTAGTAATAATAAATGGTAAGACCAAGTATCGTTTCCCAAAAGACTCACGACACTAAACAGTTATGTAATTGCTTAACCAATTAAGTCTTAAGAACAATTTTTGGGGTGTTTGAATGCAAATGCAATAAAAATAAACATGAATGCAAATTTGATCAATTAAGGCTAAACACAAGGGTGAATGGATGATATTGAAAATATGAGATGAATATGTTGTTGGGGTTTAGATTTCACCTAATCACTCTCATGCATATAAGAATTCATCTTCTTCATTAATGTTAATGCAACTTTCTAATTTACCTTAAACCCGATGTCTCGGTGAAGAAAGCCTACTCTTAATTACTAGATCACAATGTCTTGTATCCCTAGCAATTAATTATGCATTACATTCGCACAGAAGCTTAAAGGCAACCAACCCTCCTATCCCTATGTCTAGGTAATATTGCTTTTGGGAGAATTTCCCCAATTCTAGATTTTCCCATATGTGTCCATATTGACAACATCAATAATCATGCAATTGAATGAATTAAACAAAGCTGCATAGAGCGTAGAGGAAAAACCCTAACAATTAATGAAGTAAAGCATTTATAATATAAATCAATTCAATACATGAGTTTAGAGGTTACATCTTTCCCAACAACAAATAAGGTTTAGTTCCCCATTATCATGGAGAAACTATATGAACAATGGAATGAAAGAATGAAAGAGATAGAAAAACCCTAGAAAGAGAAGAGGAGAGTTGTCACATCCCCAAATCTACCTCCAAGGGGTGAAAAGTGTGTTTCTGTGCTCAAGCCATCAAAATAGGGCAAAAAAATAACAGAAAACGAGTTCAAGCCCAAAATATATCAGAAAAATAACAAAAAATGGGTCCAACCCCACTTCGGTGGGGCGCCCAACGTGATGCGGTGTAGAGTACATTCAGCAAATGTTATGGACCGTTCGGTTTCACTTTGATACCGTTCGGCCTTACACTGTTGATCGTTCGACATATCTTCTACCACTTCACTCAGCTTCTCCTTTCACAAACCGTTCAGTTTGTTAAACTTTTTCTCCAGCCGTTCGGCTAGCCTTGCATCGTTCCCGTTCGGCCAGCCTTGCACCTTTCGGCAATTGTCTCTCTTGCTTACACCGTTCGGCCTAGTGTTGTTTCTGTCTTTTCTAGGTTCCAACTCCTTGGTACTTTTACTCTTCTTCCAAATTATATCAATAACCTACAAAATTAAGGGAATTTAGTGGTAAAATCATCAAGTATAACCTCAACTCTCTTATTCACAAAACTAAAGCAAAAACATGAGTTCAAGCTAGTTTCTAAATCATAAAGGGTGTTTTTAATATCAAAATTAAGTATAAAAATAACGGTATTTCAACCGTTATCACCTACTTAGGACGTTCAGGCATGCTTGCGAGAAGAATGGCGCTCAACGTCCAATGGAGGGTGCTCAGGCGTGAAACGTTGCAGGAAAGATGGCGCTCAGCGCCTCAAAAAGGGCGCCCAAGCGTAACTACGAGGCTCAAGCGTTGAGGGTAATGAAAAGGGCGCCCAAGTATGATGCGACCTTCTACAACCTTCTCTTCCGGTGCTCTTTCTGTCATTTATGAGTTCCAACTTCTTGACAACTTAACTCCTCTTCCAATTCATCCCAATTTCCTACAAAACCAAAGGGATTTAGTGATAAAATCTTCAAGTGTAACCTCAACTCTCTTATTTCCCAAACTAAACCAAAATCAAGACAACAAACAAGTTTCTAAGTCAAAAAGGGTTCATTTGACATCAAAATTTACTCTCAAATAACAGTGAAATCAATCGTTATCACAACCCCAAACTTGAAACTTTGCTTGTCCTTAAGCAAAAAAAAAATGGAACTCAGCCTAAACAACACTTCAATGGTTCAGCATATCACAAGGAATTTCTTCCAAGACAAGTAATCACCCACAGTTGCTTATCATACAAATCTCAATCAAGATATATTGATGCATTGGTCAATCAAATTCACTATGGTGCTCATATTATCCCAACATACAACAGATGCAAACTCATGAATGATCAATAGCTAAACAAGAATGTTATCTTATAATTATATGTAGAATGCAAAAAAAAAAGTATGAGGGTATTTACCTCTTTCATGGTGGAAGGAATGTTGGAGTGGTCAAATTCACTCCATCCATCGTCTTGTTCACATGTCTTGATTTTCATTAAATGTCCGCAGACGATGGCCATTAACCTTGAAGATTCTATCAGAAGATTCTTCCTTGATCTCCACTGCTTCATAGGGAAATACTTGTGTTACAATGAATGGGCCTTCCCATTTTGAGCGTAATTTACCACTCATAGGCCCTACCCTGGACTTATACACTAACACCTTTTGACCTATGTTGAAATCCTTTTTGGTCACAAGCTTTTGGTCATGGAATTTCTTGGTTTTCTCTTTGTAGAACTTGGAGTTTTCATAAGCTGTGAGCCTAATCTCCTCTAGTTCTTGCAGTTGGACCTTTCGCTCTTTCCCTGCTCCTTCCATGTCCAAGTTACAAGCTTTCACAGCCCAATATGCTCGGTGTTGAATCTCCACAGGTAAATGCCAAGCCTTTCCAAATACAACCCTGAAAGGTGACATACCTATTGGTGCTTTGTAGGCCGTCCGATGTGCCCAAAGTGCATCATCCAATCTTGCGGCACAATCCTTCCTATTTGGCTTCACTAGCTTTTGCAATATCTTCTTGATCTCTCTGTTAGAGACCTCAGCTTGTCCATTAGTTTGGGGGTGATATGGTGTAGCAATGCAATGCGTCACCCCATACTTTTTCAACATATTCTCTAACAGCTTATTGCAAAAGTGGGTCCCCTGATCACTAACGATGGCTCGTGGTATTCCAAAACCTACAGAAAATGTTAGACCTGACAAAACTCATAACAACTTGAGCATCATTAGTCCTTGTAGCCATGGCTTCCACCCATTTGGAAACATAGTCTACAACAAGCAAAATATAAGAAAACCCAAAAGAAGAAGGAAAATGACCCATGAAGTCAATACCCCAAATATCAAATACCTCACAATATAACATGGGTTGTTGAGGCATCTCTTCCCTCCTGGTGATGGATCTGGCTGCCCTCTGACATTGCTCACAATTTTCATATATCCTCCGTGCATCTTTAAAGATGGTAGGCCAATATAATCCACAATCCAATACCTTCCTACCTATCCTTTGTGTGCCATAGTGTCCTCCAAAAGGTGATGAATGACAAAATTCAAGCACATAAGGTATCTCTATGTCAGGAACACACCTCCTTACAACTTGGTCACTACCAATGCGCCATACGAATGGTTCATCCCATACATAGTAATTTGCCTCACTTTTCAGTTTGGCTTTCTCAGATTTGGAGAAAGATGGAGGAATACCTGAAACAGCTAAATAATTAACAATATCAGCAAACCAAGGTTCAAGATACATACCTTTTACATAAGTTAATGCTAGCAAGACTTCATCAGGAAAGTCATCCTGAATAGGAATTTCATCTTCTTCTTTTTCAATCCTACTAAGATGGTCTGCTACTAGATTATGGGCTCCACTTCTGTCCTAATCTCAATGTCAAACTCTTGGAGCAGTAGCATCCATCTGATCAACCTTGGTTTGGAATCTGCTTTCTTTAGAAGGAATTTCAATGCAGCATGATCTGTATAAACAATTACCTTGGATCCAAGTATTATGATCTAAATTTATCCAAGGCAAATACAACAGCTAGTAATTCCTTCTCAGTTGTGGTATAATTTGCCTGTGCAATGTCCAATGTTCGGGAAGCATAGTATATCACATGTGGTAGCTTCCCATTTCTTTGTGCAAGTACCGCTCCTACTGCAAAGTTTGATGCATCACACATCGAATGGCAATGTCCAATCAGGTGGTTGGATTATGGGAGTGGTAGTGAGTGCCTTTTTCAAGGAATCAAAAGCGGCTTTGCACTTCTCTCCAAAGTCAAATGGTACATTCTTCTAAAGTAAGTTGGAGAGAGGATTAGCTGTCTTGCTAAAGTCATGTATAAACCTCCTGTAAAATCCTGCATGACTAAGAAAAGATCGAACCTCTCGTAAAGAAGAGGGGTAAGGCAATTGTGAAATAACATCAATTTTAGCAGGATCTACAAATATACCATTCCTAGAGACAACATGACCCAAAACTATACCTTGTTCCACCATAAAATGATACTTTTCAAAATTCAAGACAAGGTTAGTTTCCTCATATCTCTGCAAAACTCTTGCAAGGTTAGCTAAACAATTATCAAAAGATGAATCATACACACTGAAATCATCCATGAAAACCTCAATACAATGCTCCAATAAGTCTGTAAAAATACTCAGCATACATCGCTGAAATGTACCAGGAGCATTGCACAAACCAAATGGCATTTTCTGATAAGCATATGATGTACCAAAAGGACAAGTGAAGGTAGTCTTATGTTGGTCCTCCGGGGCTATACAGATTTAAAAATACTCGGAGAATCCATCTAGAAAACAATAATGTGACTTACCTGCCAAATGGTCTAGCATCTGATCCATGAATGGCAAAGGAAAGTGGTCCTTTCGAGTGACTTGGTTCAATCTCCTATAGTCAATACAAACCCTCCAGCTATTCTGAATACGAGTAGGAATTAACTCATCCTTCTCATTCTTCACCACTATGATTCCAGATTTCTTGGGAACCACATGTACAGGGCTCACCCAAGTGCTGTCAGAAATGGGATATATTATGTTTGCTTGTAGCAACTTGGTGACCTCCTTCTTGACAACATCCATCAGTTGAGGATTCAGTCTTCTCTGCCAAAGTCTAGCCTATTGCTTTCTTGTGATCTCTGATAACATGTAATAGCTGTTTTTCCTACTCATCAATAATCAATGCAGATATAATAACAGGGAGTTTCCCATCCCTCTCAAGATAAGCATATTTCGAAAGGGATGGTAAAGGTTTCAACTCCAAAATGGGTGGTTGTACCACAGATGGTAGGATTTTACTGCCCAAGGTAATATCAGTCACCTCAACATCACACTCGGACGCCACAAAGGTATCATATATTGACATCGCATCCTCAATATCACCTGTTTTACAATTTTCTGTGTCGTCCAAAATCAGGCACAACATGTTTGAAAAAGAAAAGTCCAAAGATGGAGAAAAAGTTGAAAAAACGTCCAAGAAACTAACAGAAAAATTATTTAGAATTTCACTTAATAAATCAATACAAAACAGAGAATGCTCTTCAATTGGGTGCTTCATGGCTTCCAATACATTAAAATGCACCTTCTCAAATCCTATCTCCATAGTCAGTGTTCCTGCATGCACATCTATCTTGGTTCCTGTTGTCATCATGAAAGGTCTTCCCAAGATAATAGTTGATGACTTGATTCCATCTTCATCCTTCATATCCAAGATGTTGAAATCTGCAGGAAAAATTAGCTTGTCTACTCGGACAACGACATCCTCAAGCACACCTGCAGGGTTAACAATGCTACGGTTGGCCAGTTGAATGACCACACCAGTAGTCTTAAGAGGTCACAAAGATAGAGAAGTAAACATTGATACAGGAATTACATTAATGAAAGCCCCTAAATCTAGCATGGCATTGTCAAACTTGGTATTTCCAATAACACAAGGAATAGAAAACATACCTGGATCTTTGCATTTTCGCGGTATTTCAATATATTTCTTAACCAAGCTTGAAACATTTCTTCCTAAGTTCAGAAACTCATTATCCCTAATCCGCCTTTTATTTGTGCAGAGTTCTTTCAAAAACTTGGCGTACTTAGGGATTTGTTTAACAACATCAAGCAAAGGAATGTTGATCTCCACCTTCTTGAAAGTATTTAAAATCTCTTGGTCTAATTCCTCCATTTTTTTTGTTTCTCGGATTCAACCAATTTGGATGTCGAGGAGGTGGAGAATAAGATAAAGAAGAATTTTTAGAAGAATAGTTAGAAGATACTAACCTAGATTTTTCAGTGGTAGTCTCAGGTGATGGCTCCCTTCAGCCTCCATTGTCATCAATTTGTGCTTCTTCTTTCTCTTTATCTTCATCCTCTTGGGCTCCTTCAGGGCCTTCTACTTGCTTACCCGTTCTCAAAGTAATAGCATTTACATTTCTCGGGTTGATCACTTTTTGTGCAGGCAGTTTGTTTGATTCCTTAGCCTCTAATTTATACACCCTCTGAGTCAACTCTGCAATTGATTTCTTTATTTTTGAATTTTGTTCAACTATTTTCTTCATGAAATCTTGCATTGACATTTCAAGTTGAGATTGTTGCCTTTGTTGAGGTGGAACATAAGATTGCCTGTTCTGTTGATACCTACTGGAGGATGAATCATGGTAATTCTGGTATGGTTTATTTCCTCCAAACATGTTTGCAGCAAAAGCTTGAGATGGGTTTTCCACAGTGGTTTCCACTAAGCTAGGACATTCATCAGTATAATGGTTAGTTTAAATTCAAATTCCACACTTCTTAGCAATTTGTGGAGTTGAGGTTTTAAATAAACTTGCAATCTCGTCGAGTTTGCTTTCTAGCTTATTCAATCTTTCATCTATCCTCTTTCCATCAACTGCACCATTATCAATTTCATGTACTCCCTTCAACAAAGTCACTGAATTTTCTCTTGTGTCATATTGTTGATTGTCTACTGCCTTCCGTTCTATTAGATCTATATCATCTTCTGGTGACCTGTCTAAGAAAGATCCTCCGCTTGTAGCATCTGCCCATGACCTATCAGTAGGACTTAAGCCTTCATAAAAGCTTAGAATAAAATCTTCCATTTGGAGTTGAGGCCATGCAACACATAGTTTCTTGAATCTTTCCCAATACTCACTAAGATTCTCTCTATCTCTCTGTCTTATATCTTTGATTTCTCTACGAATGGCAGATAATCTGGATGCAGGAAAATACTTTTCAAGAAAGAGTCTTTCAATAGTTTCCCAATTTGTGATCCGTGCAGAGAGATAGTACCACCAATCTTAAGCTGCTCCTTGAAGAGTAAAAGGAAAAGCTCTCATTTTAAGGCTCTCTATTGTGATCCTGGGAGATCTAAAGTTTTCACACAACATGTGAAATTGTCTCAAGTGCTTGTATGGATTCTCCCTTGATAACCCATTGAACTTTGGTAAGCATTTAACAGGTAAGGTCTCAACTCTCACTCCTCATTAAGGTATTCAATGTTACTTCGGATAACTGTATTGTGGGAGGTGGCTAACTGTCTGATAGTTCTTTGTGCCATATTGTTTGGGTTAGGATCAGGTAAAGCATTGGATGGTATGTTTGTGACTGGAGATAATGAAGGTGGTATGGCTTCAGATGTAGGAAGTGTTCCCTCAGTAGAACACCCAAATTTCAAACTTCTCCGTAGCTTACGCAAATTCCTTTCAACGTCCGGGTTAATTTGATAAAATTCTCCCGGGTTAGCTCTGGTCATGCACTAAGCAATCTGCTTGAAGTTGTTTCTCTGTTCTTGACTTCTCTTTTTCTTTTGTTCTTGCTTTAGAGAAAGATTTCAAATAAGAGATACGAAAGACTTTGTTTGGGTCCACTCCCAGGAAAGAGAGGTGTGTCACAATGGACAACTTAAGTACCAAGTCTTTCCTAGCCAGAGTGTATTCAAACTAGTCTCAAGTATTTCCCAAGAGGAATTCTTAATTAAAACAAGAACAAAGAGTTTTGCTAAAAACAAGAATGACTAAAGGCTACAAAATAAGTCAAACTAAATTAAATGTATGTGTGTAAAAAAAAACAAATAAAGATAAAAATAAAGGTAAAAATAAAAAAAAATAAGAATCAAAATATTCAAAATACTAACCGTATTCCCCGACAACGGCGCCAAATTTGATACGTTGTCGTTGAAGTTATCAAATTAATACTACTTTTCAAGGCAACTTCAGTATTGCCATGTAGTATCCAAGAAAGTACATAGGGCTAAAGTAACCTTGAGTCGTCTTCCTACTGTTAACAGTTTAAAATAGAGTTATCTGTGATGTGATTTTGATGCTAAATGCACCCTTTTTGACTTAGAAACTTGCTTTAACTCATGTTTTTGCTTTAGTTTTGTGAATAAGAGAGTTGAGGTTATACTTGATGATTTTATCACCAAATTCCCTTGATTTTGTAGGCTATTGGAATGATTTGAAGGAAGACTTAAAGTACCAAATAGTTGGAATGCAGAAAAGTCAACTAGAAAAGTCAACTACGAAGTTTGGGCGCCCAAGAGGCTTGAGCGGCTAGAAATCGACGTCCACCACCCGGGCGCCCACAAAGGGGTGCCCGAGCGGCGTGCGTCGTGGATTAGGCACAATTTTTGCTCTGTTTCGACTGTTTTGGACCGGGCCCTGTTTCTACTCTTTTCTAACTCTATTTAAAGGATCCAGGCACTCTAGGTTTAGTATCTTTTGATGGCTTGAGCACAGAAACACACTTTTCACCCCTTGGGGGTAGATTTGGGGATGGTGACAACTCTCCTTTTCTCTTTCTAGGGTTTTTCTATCTCTTCCATTCTTTCATTCCATTGTAATTCTATTTGTTGATTGACGGATGATGTAACCTTGTAAACTCTCATGTATTTGAATTTATTCTTATTTATATGCTTTATTCATTTTTTGTTAGAGAATTAATCTATTTCTAATGCTTGCTCTAGTTAACTCATTTAGTGCATGATTTATGAATTGCATGAGTGTCGGGAGGTTCCTTACAATTCAGGTTCTTGTTGAATTCTCCCAAGGGTAATATTTCTCAAGGATGAGGGTATGAGTACTTGGTCCTCTTAAGCTCTTGATCTTCAGACTTATTGCTAGGAATTGCACGAACTAGGAATTAAGGCAGGCTTATTGCGCCAAGGGATTGGGTTCTAAGTACTTTAGTGAGTGACGTTAACATTAATGCATAAAAAGGAATTCTTATATACATGAGAGTAAACTTGGTGAAATCAAACTCCAACAACATATTCATCTTATATTATCAACTTCATCCATTCATTCTTGTGTTTAGCCTCAATTGATCAAATTGCATTCTTGTTTATTTTATTGTATTTGCATTCAAAAACCCCAAAATATGTTCTTTAGAGTCTTAATTAGTTGAGTAATCACATAATTGTTTAGTGTCATGAGTCCTCTAGGATACGATACTTGGTCTTACCATTTTATATTACTTGTGCGATTTGGTACACTTGTCAATCTATCAACAAGTTTTTGGTGCCGTTGCCGGGGACTCACGGTTTAAACTATTATATTTGTGTGATTCTTAATTAATTTTGGCTTTATTCTATTTTACTTTATTTTATTTTATTTTATTTTATTCTCTTTTGTTTTATTTTTGTATCTTTTTTTTTGTGCTAACAACATTTTCTAGAGCTTTGTGTCTAGTGCTTGCAGGATGCAATTCGAACAAGAAGCTAACTATATGGACACTCAATTCCACCAAGGTAATATCAACCACGGGTGGGAACCTCACTCAAGCATGGATCAAAGTCACTTTGGGCTTGCTGCCAGACAATTTTATAGAGAACCACAACAACAACCCCCTATATCAGAAAGATGGGCTAAGATGGATGACACGCTTCAACAATTCATACAGATGTCTGAGTCTCATCATAATGACAATCAGGCGACATTCATAAGGATAGGGAGCCAACTTAATCACATAATTCAGAAGCTGGATGATCTTGGGAGTAACATGAAGGCTAACCCTAGAGAGGAATATCAAGCTATTATCACTAAAAGTGTCAAGGTTTTAGATGAGCGAAAAATAGAGAGAAAAGAAGAAGAAAGTTTGAGTGAGAAAGAGAAAGATGTAGAGGAAAATAAAGAAAAAGAAGAGAGTGAGAGAAAAGAAAAAGAGAGGGAAGAAAAGAAAGAGGATGAGAGAAAAATAGAGAGAAAAGAAAAAGCAAGTTTGAGTGAAAAAGAGAAAGATGAAGAGAGAAAAGAAAAAAATTGAGAAAAATCCTTTGTACCCTAAGGAGTGTTCCAAAAAGGAAAAAGAGAGGGAAGAAAGGAAAAAGGGAGAGAAGGAGGATGAGAGAAAAAGAAAGAATCATATGAAAAATCCCTTCCTCACCCAAAGAATTATCATAGGAAGGAAAAACAAAAACAGTTTGAGCTCTTCATGGAAATCTTCAAGAAATTGGAGGTTAAAATTCCTAAGATTGGGACACTGCAATAGTTTCCTGGTTATATTAAATTCCTAAAAAAATTCAACAAAAAGAAAAAATATCCAGAAAAGGGAACAATTGAGGCACAGGACAATTATAGTGGGTCAAGCCATTTCTTTTTATCTTTTTATCTTTCTATTTTTTTTTTATCTTTTTATCTTTTCATCTTTTTATCTTTTTATCCTTTTTATCTTTTATTTTTTTATCTTTTTATCTTTTCAATTTTTTGTTATCTTTTTATCTTTTATTTTTTTATCTTTCTATCTTTTCATCTTTTTATCTTTCTGTCTTTTATCTTTTAATCTTTTTATCTTTTTATTTTTTAATTTTTTATCTTTATCTTTTTATCTTTATCTTTTTTTATTTTTTTTTTATCTTTTTATCTTTTTATCTTTCTATCTTTTATCTTTTTATCTTTTCATCTTTTTATCTTTTTATTTTTTTTATCCTTTTATTTTTTTTTACATTTATCTTTTTATCTTTTTATTTTTTTATCTTTATCTTTTTTAATTTTTTTATTTATTTTTTATCTTTTTATTTTTTTCTTTTAACTTTTTTTTATCTTTTACTGCTAATTGGGTGCTCTAATGCAGTGTTCTTTAGTGTTTGTAGGATAAAATTTGAAAATTTGTACTAGGAGCACAATATCATCAAAAGAAGAAGGAGGAAGAAGGTCGCAGGGTGCGCCTGGGCGCCCCATTAAGGGCGCTGAGCGCCGGCCTTCAAGTGCTATGTTCATCAAGACTGTGTGCATGAAGTGGTTAAAGATATCAAAGATAGTGAACAAGTAGATGTTACAGACAAGTTGATATGATAAAAGCAAAAGGAACACTAACATCATAGATGCAGATTGTGCTTAATGCTGTCAGGCTCGTGACGTTAAACAAGCGCTTATTGGGAGGCAACCCAATTTCTGATATTTTTTAAGTGATTATTTGTGTGGTCTGAATTTGATTTTGCTTTGCAGGAATGACAACATCTACTGATGGATGCTTCTATAACATCTACTAATGGATGTTACTATGATGAGGATGATGAATGACAGCATCTACTGATGGATGCTGTTATGGAAGAGGACGTTGACTAGACATCTACTGATGGATGTTATTGACAGCATCTACTGATGGATGCTATGATGATGAAGATGGTATCAAGCTAGTGACGTTAAAGAAGCGCTTACTGGGAGGCAACCTAGCTTTCTAAACCTTTCTTTTTAATCTTTTGTTTTGTTATTTGTTTTCTTTTTAATTAATTGTTTTGTTATTGTATTTTTCTTGAATGAACCACATTTCTTTGATTCAACTGTGTTGTGTTTTGTGATGAGTATTGCTTTGTGATATTCTAGTGTATTGATTGATGTTGAGATGATGCATGATGTGGTGATATACAGGTGATGACTCATAGTGTATGAAACAGGTGCTTGAGGTAAAACTTGATTGAGATACTGAGCAGGGTGTTTTTCTGAATTCTGGGACGTGAGAGTTTACCTGTGTGAGTTTTGGGCTTTAGAGTTGTTGTGAATAATTGCTATTACTTTGGAAGCATGAATGATTTTGCCCAAATTTTCTGTGATTGAACCACTTGCTTGTAGGTTTCATATGATCAAGGCCATCTTTTGTTATCCCTTATTTTTCTTAACCTTCACATGATTTATGTCCAATAAAAAGAAAACAATTTGTTTTACCCTTTGAACCTTGAGCCTTATGCATGCTTTGAAAATCCTTTTTGAAAATCTTTACCTTGAGTTGAGTTGAGAATATTTGTGAGGTATAGATAAAGGTTCAAGTTTGGGGTTGCAGGAAAATAAGCAGTGAGCAAAAAGAAAAAGAAAAATCAAAAGAAAAATAAAAAGAAAGAAAAGAAAGCCACTACAAGGGAACCTGTGTGTCATTGTTAATTTCATAAATATCTCTATTAACTCAAGGATTTTGCATTCCTGAAAAACCATGTTTCTTCTTAGCCCAGCCAAGTTACAAGCCAAGAAAAGCCCTGTTAATCTCTTTGACAAGTGCACCAAATCGTTCAAGTAATAAACCGTGGTAAGACCAGGTATCGTTTTCCCAAGAGACTCGTAATACTAGAAAATTGTGCGATTAACAACTCATCTAGACTCAAGAACAACTCATCATTTAAGAATATGTACAAAAAGATAAATTCACAAGTAATTACAAGGTTGGACTTTGGTATTGAAGGCACTTGGAAATGGAAAAGACTAGAAATGGTATGAAATGACATTGTTAAGGTTAGTTTTCACCAATGCACTCTTGTGTATAACCAATTTCATCTCCTCTCTATCAATTTACTAAAGTCAATCCACTAAAACACTCTAGCCCTAATCCCTTAGGTGAAAGAGCCTAGGTTTTCCTTATCAAACTCCAATCCCTTGGACAATCTAACAAGCAAACCCGCATTAAGAACTAGGATCTAAGACAACATGTGAATCATATCCCATCCCTGGCTCAATGACCCACAAGGACTCTTGTTTCAGTTCAAGATTTCATATCCCATCCCTGGCTCAATGAAACCCCAAAATCAAGTCATGAACGCCCCCATTACATGCAAGCTTTAAGATCGGAAACAAGAATACTAATAATAGATAGAAAAGGCATTTATAAATATGAAACAATCATTCATTACACAAGAGTTCATAGGCTACATCTAACCCTAACAAGATGAATCTGGTTCTCCATTTCCATGGAGAACCCTAAAGCTTACAAACATGGAAGATGGAAGAAGAAGGAGACCCAAAGGAAGAGGAGGAGATGTTCCCACAAGCTCTTCACGCCCTCCATGAGCTCCAGACGTGAAATCGCGCCTCCAAAGAACCAAAAGACCCTTTTTTTCTTTCTGCCTCATGAGTATATATACTGCCCGAATTCTCGCTTAAGCTAAATTATTCTCGCTTAAGCGAGAATAAACTTCTTGGAGAAGATAGTCATTCTCGCTTAAGCTAAATTATTCTTGCTTAAGCGAAAATGACTTTTAAATCAATGACTTCCTGGATCACCGAGGCTCTTCAATGTAATGGAGGATCTTCCTAACATTGAAATAGATAAAAAAAACAAGGGATTAGAATATTATTTACGTAATGTAGCTCAAAATATAGATAAATACTAAAACTAAATAAAAAAGAGGATTTAAGCAAGTAATAAGCTAAAGAAGAGTTGATTTTGCTACTAAAATGATGCTTAGATAATGGTAAGAATTAGCATTATCAAGCCCTTGTGATGAAAACGTGCTTGTGAGTATGTTTGATTTTGGTTAAATGAAAGGAAAAATTAATTTGTGTGACATTGTGATAGTAGAGTGAAAGAAAAACCAACACCTCACTATACACCTGTGAGTTGAGTGATACACGTTTGAGTGCTTGAGTGAAACACTTTCCTTGGTGAGGAGTAGTTCTTTGAATTTCTGATTACATCTTTGCTTGGTTGATTAATCATTCTTAAGGATAACATTTGTTGAAGTATATGAGCATCACATTGATTTTGATTGGAATAAGGCATCTGTACATCTTGACTAACATCTGTATGCTGAGTTGATAAAAGTGATCTCTTGTCCTGGAAGAAAAAGTTTTTGAAAAGTGTTGAGTCATTGTAGTGATTGTTTTGAAAAACTGAGTTACATTATGTTTTGCTTGAGGACAAGCAAAGTTCTAAGTTTGGGGTTGTGATAACGGTTGAAAAAAAGGTTATTTGTGATGTAATTTTGATATCAAATGCACCCTTTTCTACTTAGAAACTTGCTTGGAATCATGTTTTTTCTTTAGTTTTGTGAATAAGAGAGTTGAGGTTATACTTGATGATTTTATCACTAAATTCCCTAGATTTTGTAGGCTATTGGAATGATTTGAAGGAAGAGTTAAAAGTACCAAATAGTTGGAATGCAGAAAAGTAAACCAGAGTGCAGAAAAGTCAACCAGAATGCAGTTTGCGAGGCTTGGGTGCCCGATTTGGAGGCTTGAGCGCCAGAAATCGACGTCCACCGCCCGGGCGCCCTAAATGGGGTGCCCGAGCGTCGTGCGTCGCAGATCCGACCCAATTTTGCTCTGTTTTGACTCTTTTGAATTAGGCCATGTTTCTACTCTTTACCTACTTTATTTAAATGACCCAGGCGCTCTAGGTTTGGTATCTCTGGCTGGAGCAACACAACAGCACACTCCTAGAGGCAGAAGCTTCCTCTTCTACTCTTAGGGTTTTACTATCTCATGCTTTTCCATTGTACATCTAGTTTCTCCATGTCTATGGGGAACTAAACTCTATTTGTTGTTGGGGAATGATGTAACCTTGGGAACTCTCATGTATTTGAATTGATTCTTAATCATATATGCTTTATTCATTAATTGTTAGGGAATTCATCTGTTTTAATGCTTGCTCTATTTAACTCATTTAGTTGCATGATTTATGAATTGCATGAGTGTTGGGAGGTTCCTTACAATTTAGGTTCTTGTTGAATTCTCCCGAGGGTAATATTTCTCAGGGATGAGGGTATGAGTACTTGGTCGTCTTAAGCTCTTGATATTTAGACTTAATTTTCTAGGAACGCTAGGAATTGCACGAACTAGGAATTAAGGCAGGCTTATTGCGCCAAGGGATTGGGTTCTAAGTACTTTAGTGAGTGACGTTAACATTAATGCATAAAGAGGAATTCTTATATATATGAGAGGGAACCTGGTGAAATCTAACCACAACATATTCATCTCATATTAAACAACATCTGTTCATCTCTATGTTACTCTACTATTGATCAATTTGCATTCATATTTAATTTTATGTTTTTGCATCGCAAACCAATGATCTCGTTTATTTTAAGTTTATCTTTGTTCCCAATCAAACTCATCAACAAGCTACACACTTCGCTACCTCAAAGAGTCTCCAGGTACTGGCCTTCTCTTTTCTACATCCATCGCTTATCAACTAAAGGCCTATAGTGACTCATACTGGGCCCCATGTCCTATTACTAGAAAATTTATCACAGGTTTTTGTATATAACTTGGGAATTTTTTGATCTCTTGGAAGTAAAACAAACAACAAACCATATCTAGAAGTTCCTTCAAAGATGAATATTGTGATCTTACCTTCATAACATGTGAATTACAATGGTTAAACTACATTCTGCAAGATATTCACGTCTCCTTCACTCAACTTGCCTTGTTATATTGTGAAAACCAATATGCCTTTAGATCAGATCCAATGAAGTTTTTGACGAACGCACCAAACATATTGAAATGGACATCCACCTTGTTTGTGACAAAGTTGCTCTTCACTTCATCAAGCTTCTTCCTATCTCTTCCAATCATCAAATTACCAACATCCTTACCAAACCATTCCAAGGTCAGAATGAAAGACATCTATTTCCAACTTGAGAAGAAACGAAACTGAACTTGCTGAACAAACTTCTTAAGTTTGATGAGCTTCTCTTTTTCGATTTTCTTTATTGTGTTTCTTCCTATAAACAATCTCTTATCGTAATTTTCCATTTTCAAATAATCAGAAAAAGAGAAGTATTGTTTCTCTTCTACTTTCTCTCTTTGGAGTTCTTTCTCCCTTTTCTTTACAACATGCATAAATGATATTCTAATACTTAATTAAGAATAGTAGTTAACTTATTATTATTCCACTGTGTAAACAAAGATGATTAAATATGTTCACGTAAGAACACTCTTTTTTCTTTTGAAAACTCGCGTAAGAACGCTTTTGTATAACAAAAAGTTTTGGAAAGTCCATAGAAATTCTCATATCTAAAGACTAATGAGGTACGCAATAACGTCAGATGGAATTTTGGTTGGAATATTAAACAATTATTTCATCAAATATATTCATTTAAAAAGCATTCAAATAAATTCGTTTTCAGTTTGATTTTTAGACTAAACGTATATAATGAGTGAAAATTTCGAGAGAGATTCTTTTACTTCTTTTTAATAATTGAATTTCGTTCACTATTCTGAATTCAATAGTAAATATGTATAATTTTAAATTTAAAATAAAAATATATTTATTTGGATAATTTTTTGTTCAAAATGAGTTTATTTCTGGGAAGAAAATAACTCATTAGTGAAATGGATTTTGAATACTTAATGAAAAAGGAAAACTTCAAAGAAACTATTTTATTGAGCCACCAATTTCTTATTTAGTATATAAACAACTTTTAAATTTCTAAGAAAAATAATTCACCCAAAGAAAATATCAATAACATACTGTCTAATAATATATCGCAATACATTTTTCATTAGGATTAAATTTAATAACAACTGTAATTGGAATTCAATAAATAAAAAAAGATAAACGTATGCAAATTGTGTAATTTTTAAGGGCATTTAAAATAAATAATAAAGAGTATTTATAGTACGTAACTCGGAACAAAAGACACTAAAAAAAATGTGAAATTAACTTCCAAATATCAGTGTTGATCAAATTGTGACACTTATAAGACAACAAGGAAAGTTAGCTTTTTAAAAAAAAAATTAGAAAAATGTAAAATAATTTAGTTGTTGATAGAGTCACTTTAACATATTTAATGTTAATTCTAACTTTTTTTTAACCCTTTTTAATACATCATTATTTTTGTTAGTGTTGGATTAACATAGGGTTGATCAAAACTACGAAACTTTGCTTAACATTTTTATAATGAGTAAAGGTACTATGCTATTATTAGATTAGCATGCACTAAAATAAATATTAAAAGTAAATTATGCTAAAGTCTACTCGATACTAATTTTATTTATTGTATTATTTATTTTAGTGTTTATTAGGTCAGCATTAATATGTTGTATTAAATTTATTTAATTTAACATTGACTAACTTGGCACTAATTTATGTTATGAATTCGTGCATTTTTATAGAAGAAAATGAAAACCAATGATTTTTTAATTCAATGATCTATATTTAAAGAAAACAAACCTTCTCACTTTTTTCACTTTGTATATAAAGCTTCTCACACTAACTTCTCTTATCTATATGTATTTTTCATTCACATTTATCTTCTTTATTATACACACTTATCTCTTTCATTCATATTTATATATTTTATGTATACTTGTTTCCTTTTATTCACACATCTCCTTCTATTATACTTTTCTTCTTGTTCCATTCATCTATAATTATCTTCTTCATTTAATACATTTTTTTTTCTACTTCTTTGTTTATATTTTATTTTGTTGAGATGGAGACTTGTACAAGCTTTTCTTATTAAATTATTGTTCACGTAAATACACTTTTTTTTTCTTTTGAAAACTCGCGTAAGAACGCTTTTGGATAACAAAAAGTTTTGGAAAGTGCATAGAAATTCTCATATTTAAGACTAGTGAGGTACGCAATAACGTCAGATGAAATTTTTGTGGCAATATCAAACAATTTTTTCATTAAATATATTCATTTAAAAAGCATTCAAATAAATTCATATTCAGTTTGATTTTTAAACTAAAATTATTTTGCTTCTTTTTAATAATTGAATTCGTTTACTTTTCTGAATTGAACAGTCAATAAGTCTAATTTAAAATTTAAAATAAAAATATATTTATTTGGATAAATTGTGTTCAAAATGAGTTTATTTTTGGGAAGAAAATCATTAGTGAAATGGATTTTGAATACTTAATGAAAAAGGAAATTCAAAGAAACGATTTTATTAAGCCACCAATTTCTAGTATATATACAACTTTTAAATTTCTAAGAAAAATAATTCACCAAAAGAAAATATCAATAACATACTGTCTAACATATGCAATACATTTTTCATTAGGATTAAATTTAATAAGAACTGTAAATGGAATTCAATAAATAAAAAAAGGAGAAACTTATGTAAATTTTGTAATTTTTAATGGCATTCAAAATCAAAGAAAGAGTATACACATATTTAAGAGAATACGTCTAAGGATGAAAAATATTTGCATTTGTAAAAAGGATGTATAATGAATATTATTAATGAATTATTTACTGAGTATGAATTTTTTAAATTATTTGTTTAGTGATATGGCTGGTATTGATATTCAATCTTCATGATCTATTAATCATTATTAATATTTTTTAAATATTTAAAATAAATAATTAATAAAAATATAATTATTAATGAAAAAATATGAATCTGGAAAAAAATGTTTGAAATTAAAATTATTTTTAAAATGATTCATTTTTGAAAATTTATATTTTGATACAATTTATTTATTTTTTTTAAAATAAATTTATATGAATTAATATTTTAGTGTACAATTTTATTTCAATTATACTTTAAAATTAATTCTTATTTAAGTTTATATTTTAAACACTTGCTTTTAAACGATTATACTTATAAACTGAAGAAAATAAAAAAAATTCTGATAATCGATAGATATCCAAAAGTATTAACAAGATTGTGCAAATATTTTTCTTTTCTTTTATGAATATCTAGCAAGCACTAAGATGAGTAATGCCGTAGATTTTTTTTCCTTCTAGACAGAATGAGTAATACCCTCTTATCATCCCTAAACATGTTTCAAATTGCATGCATCATTTAAAAGATTTCAGAGTATGCTGATGGATATATTTAAAAGCAAATAGATTTCGAAATTCAAAAGGTTTCAAGAGTTCAGAGACCAGTATGAAGCACTAAATCAAAAGACAATATTTTTATATCTCATGATCTCATTTAAAAATACAACACTAAATCAAAACCAATTTAAAATGTTTGCTGTGGAAAGCACAAACAGTTAAATACATTATCTTCTATTATACTAATATCTATTTATACTTGTGGACATTCTTTGTTTCATTAGAACAACATGGAAGGTTCCAAGTTAGAGGGTGAAGTGAGAGTAGTGGAAGATATTGATCTTAAGCATGTTCGTATTCCAATCTATAGGTTGAGAGCTCGAAGAAATAACCTTCCTAAAAGGGTTAAGCCAAAGAAAACCTCAAGGTTAGTCCACACTCAACAAACCATTTTCTACCCTTTGGTCTTTGCCCTAAATTTTCAATCACACTATGTGAATTCATATTACATTTACAAATTTAACACAAGTATCTGTATGGTACTCTTATTATCATGTAGTATTTGTTCAGATCATAGAGACACTATCATGTTTCTTTTTTCGTAATTTTTGCAGTACATCAACTACCAAGAAGGATAAACCACTGGTAAGTGCTGCATTCCCATGCCATGAAGTGTTCACGTTTCTGAATCAACATTTCCTTGGTGCCCTTCAGGTTGAGTATCAAAACAAGACCAGATCACTCTTTGAGACACACCCAATTCACATGTGGACATTCCTTGCTTCCATATGCTTTTACAGTGTTTTTCTTGGATTCAAAGTTCACCTAAAGGCTCCCTGTGCCCACTTTTCTATGTTCCTCGAAAATGTTCTGATTGTCTCGGGATCACTTTCTTCAGCATCCCTTTTGTCCATCTTCCAACCACGCCACCATTTTTGGTTTCTCTATGCCATAGGGTTATGTATGCCTCTAATGCTGGCTCATCAACATTTGCTCAAAAACCTGGTGTTAAATGTGGTAACAAGGATAATGACTTCAGCTTTCCAACTCCGGGAATATCTAATTTTTTTTTTTGGACGCATAAGGCAGTGACCAACACGAGTTCAATATTAGCAGAAATGTCTCTTTCTTATCATTTTTTGTTTTTAGTGGAAGTTTATTCGAAATGCTGTGATGAAATCATGTGGATAGTACTTTCTTATTGATATCTCACATGATTTAAAAGCATATGTAAATATTAAAAATAACCAGTTATATATAAAATTAAGCAGTTGTTAACTGGCTTTTTAGTGTTTCATTATGTGTTTGGAACTTAGTTTAGTTCAATCGTGCACGAGTTCTTCATCTGTTTTTCCTTCTCTGTTTGCTGTACTGAAAAAATGGAAAATTTCTGTTTAGACTCCAAATCAGATTCTAAACACATCCCAAATAATTATAGTGCTGATATCTACCAAACAATAGACCATGTTTTTACCCAAAAAAAAAAAGAAAAAAAAAAGACCACAATGAGATTTTAGTACATGTATGCAAGGATGCTCTGAATGAAATAAGGTCTTCTTTAATCTTGTCAGTTTTGTTTCCACCAGTTACAAGCGAGAAAGTGACAACAGACATCAGAATCTTGTTCTTATAGTTACGTGATCTATCTCCTATACATAGGTCCATTTTAGGTCAAATATAAAGTAGTTAGTAATTAAAGGATTACATAATAGAACATGCATGCTTGCTTTATGTGATGATATATAAAAATATTTTGAGGGGGCATTGACTCCCAGTAATATGAATAGCCACAGCACTCATAAAAGTAAATTAGTTAATATTATTTGATGACAATACAAAGTTAATGTGTATGCTTTTGTTAAGTTGGCCAATTGGAGGACACATGTATGTTTTTTTAGCTGTTTTGTGGTCTGGTAGCAAGGTTTGGCGCTTTTTGCTTGTGTTTTTTATTTTAACTTGCTTCATAGTCTTTGTTTTCTTTGTTAAACCTTTGAGAGACTTTAGAAAAAGGGTAAAGGACACTAGTGCAAAAAGAGCGTATAACGTCACGCGTTCAACGTCCAACTACTGAATAGCCAACGTTAAAAATGATCGGTGGTATTTTTGTAAATAAATGCAATTGTAGAACGTCGAAGCCTCATCCAATTCGACGTTCTATGATGGTAATTATTTAAACCAACGCGTAATTCTCTTTCTTCTTTCTTTTGTAACACCAATAGTATGTCGAATCCTGTAGGGGTTCAATGTAATATTCGTCAGTCAGAAATCAAAGAGTCATCCTTTTTAATTCTTTTTTTTTTCTTTTAAACAACAAATAATATGTCGAGCCAAAAGCTAAAAAGTAACCCCTTTTTAATTCTTTTTTTCTTTTTTCTTTTAAACCACATATATATTATACGTCGAATTTTATAGGAGCTTCGACGTATTATTTGTCAGCCAAAAGTTTCCCCTTTTTAATTTGAATGGAAGATTGAAAATTTATTCACTTTATCTTAGTGCGCGAGACCCTCTACTCTTCTCAAACTTTACTCTAACGAAGTTTGACGACCATCAGATGTAATCTTTCTTTCATTTGATACAAATGCATGTTAATTAATTACTTTATGTATAATTTTCGTTTGTTTTGACCAATTATTTTCGTGTTCTTTTCCTTCATAGAAACATTATGCTTTCTCTCTCACTGGTGGCAACACTTTATTCTGACAAACCCACCTTTTTAAGGTTAGTTTTCGTTTTCGTTTTCGTTTTGAAGAACTTATTTGTTGAACTTGTTTGTTGTTGTTATTTGGTTAAACTTGTTTGTTGTTGTTGTTGTTTGATTGAACTTGTTTGTTGTTTGTTATTGTTTTTTGTTGTTGATACTATACTACACGTTCATAGTTCATGCTTTATAAAATACCAAAAACTGAAATTTGTTGTTTTTCTACTTTTCAGGTCTAGCAGAGTTGTAAAAAAGGATTACAATTAATTAAAAAAAACAAAAAAAAATTGCTTAACGTCGAATATTAACAAAACTCGATGTCAATTTAATTAACGTCGAATTTTTTAAATTCGACGTCAATTTAACGTCTCCCGATATGACGTCGACCTCGAATTCAATGTGAAAGGCCAAAAAACAACGACGTTATACGATATTTTTGTACTAGTGCTTTATTTCTTTAACGTGTTCAGAAATGTAAGGAATCACATCAACTGTGTTGTTTAAGATGTACAAACGAGCTTGATCAACTTCTTTTCAACTAACACTTTCAATTCTCACACCTCGAACACCCTTACCTTCACATTTTCCTTCATGTCTGCTCTTAGGAAGACCCACTGGTTCACAACTTGGCATATAACTTGACCAAAAAATTCAATGGTTTCTTCTGCAACGTACCGCTCTATGATTGAAGCTTCTGGTCGATATTGATTCTTGACATATCCCTTTAATATTTTCATGTATCTTTCAACAGGGTACATCCACCTTAAGAAAATCGGCTCACATATTCGAATTTCTCTAACTAGATGAACAATCAAATGAACCATGATATCAAAAAGAGGTGGAAAATACATCTCCAATTCACACAGTAGTCTTATTCCTTCATTTTCCAATTGATCTAAACCTCGAGGGTCAACAACTTTCTTGCAAATGGTATTAAAGAACAAACTCAGACGTGTCAAAATACCTCTAACAAGAGCAGGTAATATGCCTCAAATAACAACTGGTAACAATTGTTGCATCAATACATGACAATCGTGAGACTTTAAACCAACTAACTTTAACTCTTGCATAGAAACAAGGTTACTAATATTTGAAGAATAACCTTGTGGAACCTTCACACTTCTTAAAGAGTTACAAAAACTTTATTTTTCTTTTTTAGAAAGAGTGTGACAAGCTGGGGGCAGATAAGTGCGTCTTCCAATTGACTGTGGATGTAACTCACAACGGATTCCCAAGTCAGCCAAATCTTTTCGTGCTTTTATTTCGTCTTTGGTCTTCCCTTTCACGTTTAATAAAGTTTTGATGACACTGTTACAAACATTTTTGCAACGTGCATCACATCTATACAATGTCTAACATCAAGTTTATACCAGTATGGAAGATTACAAAATATTGATCGTTTCTTCCAAATGTTTTTCGCAAAGGTACTTTTATGATGTTTTCCGAAGACAATGTTAATGTTTTTGACTTCGTTGTACACTTCTTCACCATTGCGGGGTCTAGTCACAACCTCATCCTCAACACTTATATTAAATGCTTTTTTCAATCTACGGTAAGGGTGATTATGAGGAAGAAATTTTCGATGTCTTGTATATACTGTCTTTTGACCATGCTTCAATTGAAGGTAACTAGTGTTTTCTTCATAAATGGGACATGCAAAATGACCTTTAACACTATAACCGCTCAAGTTTTTGTATGCTGGGAAATCATTTATAGTGCAAAACAACATTGCACGTAAACGAAAAGTTTCTTGAACATCTAAGTCGAACACTTCGACCCCTTCTTCCCACAACATTTTGAAATCATCACTTAAAGGTTTCAATTAAAGATCAATGTCATTTCAAGGTTGTCTAAGACCCGATATCATCATGGACAACATCACATATATTTTCTCTTCATGCACAACAAAGGAGAAAGATTGTATATCATCAACATAACTGGCCATGAATTGTGTTTGCTACTTAAGTTGCCATAAGGATTCATACGATCAGTTGCAAGTGCAAGTCTTAAGTTTCTTGGATTTGCACCAAATTCTGGAAATGTTTCGTCGATCTTCTTCCATTATGGTGAATCAACTGGCTTTCGAAGAAGATTATCGTACTTTATTCCGGCAACATGCCATTTAAGGTTCTTTGCATCTTCTTTAACAGAGAACATATGTTTCAACCTAGGTATTATAGGCAAATACCACATCACCTTAGCAGGTGCACCATCATTACCTTCATCACTAGTGATTATGTCATTTTTCTTTTTAAAACGAAATAAACCATATCCTGGAAACAACGGTTGCTCTGAATCATGTATAAGAGAATCATACAAATTAGCTCTTCCAAAATTATCTTCACCAACATCACGTTTAATCCTCTAAATGATCACTCAATCATTCTTCCACGTAATCCATTCCTCATGACTTGGTAGGCTGGTCCAATACTTCTCCATGCCAAGTCCAAAGGGTATAAGTTCTCATTATGTCGAATATGAATAGATGGTCACACTGTTGCCTTAGTCTTGGAGTATTTGATTAAGACAACGAACACAAGGACAAAAATATGTCCCGTTCACAGACTTTTCATTTTGTTCAACATAGTGCAAGAACTCCGAAACACCATTCTCGTATTCTTCACTGATGCAACGTTCATTCATCCAGCTTCGATCCATACTATGTTCGTAACATACTTCATCAGTTTCAATTTTTTAACTCTCACAAGGTTAGGCCCTACCCATTCAGAAAAATTATTTTTCATAATTTGCTAAGACACGTGCAAAGAAGTCTAACATGATAAGTTTGATAAGATTTCGACAGCATTTCGCATTGGTCTCCGAAATACACAAAATGAAAGTGGTCAGGGATGCCCACAATCAAATACGCATTCGGAGAACAACACAAATAATCTAAACCGAAATTTTATCAATTTTATCCTTAGACTCCAACGTACATGTTATAGCAAATTATGAAAAAAAAATTTCCCAAACTGTCCAATCGGACAATTCAAAATTTAATACAAACATTAAAATATTAATCGTTTGTGTTAAATTTCAAACGGGAACTAAGTTTCACTCAATGATTTGATACTTATAATCTAACATGCCAATCATAAAAACACAACAAACTTTATCACATGCATATATTCAAAAGCCCATAACATGTATACCCAAAAGCCAATAACATGCATACCCAAAACCCAATAACATGCATACACAAAAGCCAATAACATGCATACACAAAAAGTTTTCAACAATAAAGCTAACCTTCTTAGCAAATTAAAAACGTAGTGGAAGGAAATGGAGGAGTGCACGCAAGAATTCGCAGGCCAAAAATGCTCAAAATCGCCGCCCAAGAACACGCGACAAATTGCACCAAAACACAACGAAAACGCATTTTAATCAGTTCAAATGGAAGATAATTCATCAAAAAGTAATTTAATCAGAGCAAAACTAAGTTTAAACGGTCCAAAAGAGAAAAAACGCACTTGGAAAATGCAAACCGAGGAGAGAAAACGCGAGGAGGAAGATGATAAACAGTGCGCGTAAGTTCCCGCGAGTTCGTGCAATGGTAATAAAATCATTTAAACATCAGGGCCCCCCCAAAGGCGACATTTATATTCATTTAAACGTCAGGGCCCTCCATAGACGATGTTTAAATCATTTAGAAAATTAATTTTGGCGAAGCTTTTGGGCGTCCGACTTCAAGCGGCCCCAACATCTAAGACCTATTTAGACGTCCGATCTGACTATACGATGTATAAGGGCAATGGAACAATCACTTTTTACCAACCTCTGCAAGCCCTTTGGTGTCCGACTTGGGGGGGCAGACGTCGAATTCGTATTTAGACGTCGGGGTGGCGAGATCAGACATCTACGTGACAAAAAATATGACTTTTGGAATTCTGGGCTGACCATTTTGGCATCCCATAGGGTGAATGGGACGTCTAAGGCCTATTTACACGTTCGGGTATTGGGATCGGACGTCTAAATGGCGTAAAAGAAATGCTTTTGGGATTTTGGCGCGACCATTTTGGTGTCCAATGGAGTAACCGGACGTCTAAAGTCATTTTTAAAAGTCATTCTTTCGTGGATAATTGATTATCCCTAGAGATAATCAATTATCTGGAACCTTGTCATATTTTATTTTAATTATGTATTACAAAAGCTTTAACTTGATCAATGCAATGAGAAACAAATTCTTCTTGTCTTTAAAAACCCTTCATCATCAAAATTATTTTGGCTTTAATTCAACTTTGTTGCTAACAAAAGTTGTATTGAACCAAAAATTAGTTTATCTGAACTGATTTGAACTGAAAATTAGTTCAGACGAACTGAACTGAACTATTTTTTGATCTATCAAATTGTATTGCAATAAATGATCTATAATAATATGAACTGAACTGAAGTGTTATGTACGTTAACCTTTTTTTGAATTGCATTAATTTTTAACTAAAGTGCATTAGTTTTAAACCGAACTACACTAATTTTGAACTAAACTGCAATATTTTGTAATTAAAAAACTAAAAAATGTAGTATTTACCTACTTCATTCATAGCATAGATTCCTCATAAAAAAAGACATAAAACTAAATAGATAGAAAAGATTTATCTCTACTCAAGAACATAAACAAACCTCTGAATAATTCTACAATAATTTATCTTCGTGCAAAGCTTTGTTAATAAAAATTAAGAAAATGACTTTTTCTTCTTTTATATTAAAGTTTAAAACTCCTCTTTAGGACTACTTGATGTAAATATTACAACTATATTAGAAATGTATTGATTAAAAACTTTATGAGTTCATGAGATTTGATCTCAATGAATCTTTATCCAAATCAAGTTATACAATTTAAAATTTAGTTCTTTTAAATTTTTAATAATGACTTCATCAACTAATTCTAATTAAGTCTTTAATAAAAAATTAAGAAACAATTATAAATAATTAAACAAACAAATTTGTAGGGATGAACAAAGTTAATTGAATTACACTGAACAAAAAATAGTTCATTGACCTAAATTAAAATACTTTATTTTTCTAACAAATTGAAGTGTACTGAACTATTATTTAAAAACCTTGAAAAAAAGAAATATTAATTAAGTAGACAGAAAAACTTTATCTTCACTCAAGAACATAGGTTTTCCTATAAGCAACAAATTTAAAAAGTTGAGATGAGTCTCGTTGGCCAAAGATTAAGATGGGCCAAGTCGAACAAAATTTTGAAATAAGTTGGCGCCGACATTCAATCGAATTTGACCAAGACGGGCATAGTTGAAACTCAGTCGAGTAAGACCTAGCCTAAAATCGAGCGAATTAGGCCAGGAAGGCCACAAACAAAACTCAGTCAAGTCGATCTCGACCGAAATTCAACTGAGTCGACCTTGGTAAAAAATAGGACAAATTTGGTTGGAATGACGATGATGGAAACTTGTTTGATTCAGTCTTGATCAAAAATCACCATCGATTTTTGTCAAATTGACTTCGGTTGAATTTGGCTGGGGCGGTCATGACCGAAACTTAGTTGAATTAGTCCCGATTGAAACTGGTCGAAATTGACCGAGTCGACACTGTTTGAAAATCAGCAGAATTCAGTTGCGACATCACAAATGGTTGAGATGATCTCAATTGAAAATCGATCGAATTCGACTGAGTCAATCCCAGCCGAAAATTGGCCGAATTTGGACCAAGGTGACCCTAAACAAAGTTGGTCTAATCAATAGTATACAAGTTAAACTACAACTTTAGAAACTCTCAAACAACTAAATAGTATAAAATAAATTAGTTTTAAGTTAATTAATATTAACTGAACTATAATTTTAGAGATCCAATTTTCTAAAACTGAACTATAATTTTAGAGATCAATTTTCTAAAACTGAACTATAAAATAGTATAATTCAGTTTTTATTATAAACAATTCAATTTTTTCTTTGTTTCAACGTAGTTGCAATTAATTTAATTTTGTCCACTCTTAGTGTCATGGTAAAGTTCTTTAAGTGAAATCATTTTTAAGTCCTACATTAATTAAGATACTTTGTTCTAATTTCATTAAAACTAATATGCATTTCCACTTTTCTAGGGTTTATTTTGAACTTTTCTATATCTTTTATATCCAACCCCCCAACATCTTTTCTTCTGCAAAGGATTGACCAATTTACCCAAACAATTTTCTTTCCTTTGGCTCGCCACTCCCACAAAAATGTTCGTTATATTTTCCTAATTTGTTTTGTCATCAATTTTGGAACTTTGAGAAAAAGATAAGAAAAAGATAGGAAGTGCAGTTATTGCAAATTTTGTAAGGCTGACTCTGCCTCCCTATCTTCCTTTGCATCTTTTTAACCTTTTCCTAATCTTACACATCACCGATTCCCACAGTCACTTTTCTAAGATTTTCACCTATGGTAACGACATATGTTTATAGTTTAATATAACAACATATCTTTTTCATTTGATGATTTTGTATTCCTATTCCCCCAACTTCCTCCTATGAAAGTTTACTTTTAGTTTGATGCTAATTCAAAACATTTTATAATGTTTGTAGTTATATTGAGTTCTATCCTCATTTATGAAAAGTATATCATCAATAGTGAAAATATGTATAATTGATTATGATAGTTAAAAATGATTTATTATGTCATCAGACATAATGAACTATACATCTCTTCAAATAATTAGAGGTGTCATTTGAGCCCCTGTCCCATGGGTTGACCTTGACCCCCTCTAAAATCAAGCCCCAATTTTCTAGCCCACTTAATAGGGGGCTTTTTAAAAGCCCCAACCCCTAAAGCCCCACATAAAGTGGGCTGGGGTAGGGTTAGGATGGGGCTAGCCCCCAAATTAAATTAATTCACTTTTAATATTTTTTTAGTTATTTCTTTTATTTACTTTACAAGTTCAATAATTTTAAAAATTTACATGATATTTAATATCTTTTTAATTAAATATAAATGTATAAATATTGATTTTATAAAAACTTATTTAAAATAATTTTTTAATTATAAGTATATTTTAAATATATAATTTTATTATTTTGGAGAGTTAAAAAAGAAAATTTTTATTATTATTTTTATTTAAAAGAAAATGAAAAAAATTTCAAAAAAGAAACTATAAAAGTAACACAGTTGAAAATTCGATTTTTCAATAATCGAATTCTGATATCTATATAAATATTTGAAATATTAATTATGGATAGATTTTAAATTCAAATCTACTCATTGGATGAATTTTTAATATCGGTGTAAAATTTTTATTTTTTATAGTTTGTCATATAAAATTCTTTTATTGAATGTTTTGTATAGATATATATACATTAAAAAATTAAACCACAAACTTTTGTAAAGTTTAAAATTAATTTCACGTAATAAAAGAACTAACTTTTTAGTGAAAATCTTTGTTAGGCAAAATTCTTATAAATATCATATATGTTAGTATACAAGATCTAGATGTAATCCTAGTGGTTATAAAATCAGATTTTTTTTTTCTAACCTCTTAGATTAAATTAATATTTTAAAATCATACTTATCTTTATCCAATAAAGATCATTTTTATTGAATTATTTATCATAATTGAGCCGATTGTAATTAAAAATAATTAAATAATAGATACAATATTTTTAAATAAATATAATGTTATAATTTATAATACTAAAATTAAAATTATTATTGTATTTAATTATTAACATATAAAATAAATAAAAATTATAATAATTATAATAATAAATAAATTACATCAATGTCTCTTAATAAGAAACTAATAAAAAAGACAAATGAATATAATATAAAATATATGAAAAAGACATAAAAGTGTATAAATTGATGTAAATGACTAAATTATACGTTTCATAAATTTTTTTTTAAAAGAATTATATAACTTTGTAAATAATAAATAATAATTTTATTAAATTTGGAAAATTAAAAAAGTTAAAAAGTTATTAAGTCAAAATTTTAACATGTTCACACCAATTAAAAATAATGTAATTTTGATAACAAATCTTAATCGAATGATATTGATTTAAACTAGTGACAAAATAGATTACCATCTATAAATAAATTCGTTAGTCCATCAAAATTTTACAAATTAAATTAAATTTTTTAACTTTTAAACCTATTTTATGTGGATATCTCTGAACCGACAAATTTACAAACCAAAATTAAGAAACCAAAATTAAGATGAAAAAATTATCAAAACAAAATTTGGAAATTAAGGAATAATTGTATAAAAGCATTATTATTAAACTAATTAATATAGAAACAGTTATGAAGTAGAAAATTAATTTTATTGGTAAAAAAATATAATTACACATGAATCAATTATGGTTATAAGTTATTATTAACAAAGATAAAATGAAAGCTGGATAAAAAATACATATGATTTGTGATTACTTGTATGATGATATTATGTTTCTAGACGTTAAATTTTGTAAAAAGGAAAGCTCATGGGCTGGCCCTGGCCTATAGGGCTTTAGGGGTTTTTAGCCCTGTGGGCTGTTTTTAATAAAGAGTTTTTTTGGCCCTGTGGGCTTTTTTGGCCCCAACCCACATGGGCTAGGGCCAAATCTTATTAAAGGGGCTCATTTGACAGCTCTACAAATAATAATTGAATGCATTTTTATAAAACAAAACTCTCACGAAAATTCTTTTATCACTATTAAGCCAAATTTATGTGCTGTATAAATGTATTTGAAAAATAAATTATTTAAATTGAAAATACTAAAAAATATTTCTTTTATAAATTATTCATAGTTAAATTGTTTAATAAATTTTGTTGTTAATTTAAAATATTTTCAAGAAAATTTATTTCATTTTTACTTTGAATTTAGACCAAAAACAAAATCATAAAATTAAATATAATAAAAAATGTGACACATATAAAAATATTATATCAAAATTTAAAGTTTTTAACTATTATGAATTTTTTAATTTAAATTAAAACAAAATTAAGTTTAATTGAACATTAGTTTGGTACTAATGAATTTTATTTTGCTTTTGTTTTTTTTAAGTAAATATTAATAAAGTTATATATAAGTATAAAAATTTATTAAAAATTTAATTATTTTTTGAATTTATGTAATTTTATCAAATATTGTTAGCAAAATAAATTTGAATATTATTTTCAATTTTATAAATTAGTTACTTAATAATTTTTTATTTTTAAATTTTAAATCATATTTATTTCTATGGAAAATTAGATAAAACATATTTTAATAATTTACTATATTATTTAATTATTTTTAAAAAAAATTACATGAATCAAATCTTTCACAAAATTTTCACTCTGTTTTTCTTATTTTCCTCAAGTAAAACAACTTACTTTTCATTTTCTGTTCCTTTTTTTTTCATTCCTTTTATACTCTCCTCCCAATTCAAAGAAAAAGATGAAGGTTTAAAATACAGAGATAAATACTAATTATTTTTAATAATTTCAAAATATATGAATTTTTTTAACATACCAAAAATATTAGTGTATATTGAAAGCTTAACATACCAACAATACCAAAAAAATCAACAGAAGTTTTGAACTCCATATATCAGCTTAAGAACAGGTTTTAAGACTAAAATTGTATAAATATACTGAGGTAATATCATTAAAGATCGTAATTGCAGTGATTATAAAAAATAAGTACATGTACTTCAAGTAAATCTGAACCTATATTTCGTTAAGGATAACCATGCACTTGCCTGCTCAAAATGCTTAATCAAAGTCTAAAACCAAACACCTTTTGATGAAAACATGAGACCAATTCTAAATATTTTCAAATGTTCAAGTGAGAAATGAAATCAATTCCAAAACTGGAGAATTCAATCATAGGTATAAAGAGAAATCAATTAATTCACTGTTAGAATTCCAATATCAACAATTGTAGTTAAACAAATCTTTAGTACTACCATTTAAACACAGATCTTTAAATACCTTCAACTCTTGGACAAATATCAACTTTCTCATACTGTTAGGTTCGTTAATCAAGAACCTAATGTAACTCACTTCTCTTCACTCAAACACAACACAAGAGTATTGAAAACAATGATTCTTTATTCATCAAACAGTCAAAGATACAATGCAGAGAGCTTAACCTCTCCCGATCAGGATACACGTTCCTGACAACCAGTATTTACTTTGCTAACCCCTCAACCTACCCTCTCAGCCCCCTATATACAAACCTCCTAACTACCCACTCTAACTGCCTTGGCAGTTAGGTTGTGTACCGGTATGTGTACCGGTTTTCCTTCTACTATATACCAGTAAAGGCCTATCAATACCCCCCTCGCCTAAAACAACCTTGTCCCCAAGGTTGAATTCAGGATACTGTTCCTGAATGGTAGCCACATCTTCCCAGGTCGCTCCCTCAGGGCCTCCTTCTTGCCACTCTATCAGGACTTGGGGGACTGCAACTTCACCCAACTGCCGTTGCCTCCTGTCCAAAATTCGCAAAAGGCCAAAACATGGGCCCCTCGGCTTGCAGCTCCCTCGGCAATTCCTTTTCCACTCTCTACTCCCCCACCGCTTTCTTTAACTGAGACACGTGAAAGATCGGATGAATCCTAGCTGTCTCGGGCAACTGTAGACGAAAAGCAACCTTGCCCACCTGTTGTAACACCTGGAAAGGACCAAAATAACGTGCTGCAAGTTTAGGATGTAAACGTGTTGGCATGGAAGTCTGCCTGTGGGACCTGATCCGCAAATAAACCCAGTCACCCACCTTAATATCCGCTTCCCTCCTCTTTTTATTTGCCTGGTGTACCACAGCCTCCTGCGCTTGCTTAAGATGTTGCTGCAATTGCCACAACGCTTCATCACGAGTAATCAAATCCTGCGCCACCGTTTCAACCGCTGTTTCCCCTGGAATAAATCGACTCAACGCTGGTGGGGAACGTCCATACACAATCTCAAAAGGGGAACATCTCGCTGCAGCCTGAAAACTGGTATTGTACCAGTACTCTGCCCAAGGTAAAACTGTCTTCCATCCCCTGGGTTGTTCGGAACAAAAGCACCTCAAATACCCCTCAAGAATCCTATTCACCACCTCTGTTTGACCATCCGTTTCTGGATGGTACGCTGTACTCATTTTGAGCTGGGTACCCTGCAGTTTAAAGAGTTCTCTCCAGAATATACTGAGAAATAGAGGGTCCCTATCACTTACAATCGATGTAGGAATCCCATGTAGTCGGACTACCTCTTGAGTGAACGTCTCTGCCACTGTACGTGCTGAATAAGGATGTCTCAACGCGATAAAGTGGCCATACTTACTCAATCTATCTACCACCACTAAGATAGCGTCAAAGCCTTGAGACTTGGGCAGCTTAACAATAAAATCTAGGCTCACCTCCTCCCAAATAGCCTGCAGAATGGGCAGCGGTTGTAATAACCCTTAGGGTGATGCAGCCAGATACTTATGTTGTTGGTAGATCACGCACGCAGCCACAAATTCTGTCACCGTTTTTTTCATTCCCACCCAATATAAGGATTGAGCGATTCTCCTATATGTTCGAAATACTCCCGAATGTCCCCCTGTGTTGGTCACGTGAAATTCAACTAACAATCTAGGAATCCAGCTGGATTTGGCCGACAACACCAACCTCCCCTTATAATGCAAGCGGTCCTTCTCCAATGTATAGGCCGCATGTGTATTCGGATCCCTTCTTACCTCTTCGATGATCCTTCTGAGTGTGTCATCCGCCTCTACTTCCTTCAAAACATCTTGGAAATCATACCAATAAGGTCGGGATATAGTGTTCATCTCCAGCTCCTCCATATCCCCTTCGCCCTTTCTAGACAAGGCATCCGCGACTTTATTTGCACTCCCCGGTTTGTACACTATGTCAAAATCATAGCCCATTGATAACAGTTGAAAAACTGTTATTTTCATGCTTAAAATTGATACTAAAAGCAACCTTTAACACTTAGAAACTAGCTTGAAATCATCCTTTTGTTCATATTTTCAGAAATAAGAGAGCTGGACAGGTTTATGCTTGATTTCAGTGTTTTTGTGCAGGTTTTAAGGTGAATTTGATGAAAGAAGTGAAGAAGGAGAGAGATGGAATCAGAAAAGACATCAAAAAGTGCAAAAGGAGAAGCCGCAACTGCCGCTCAGCGGCAGTTTACCGCTGAGCGGCACTCAGGAGTTCACGTTGGATCCGCTGAGGGGCAAAATGGCCGTTGAGGGGAAGAAACCAACTCACGCACTTACCGCTGAGCGGTACTTTACCGCTGAGCGGCACTATTTTTGGGCTTGGACCTAATTTTCTGTAATTTACGAATAATATATAAGCTTTAGGGTTTCCTAGGGTTTGTATCTTTGCGAGAAACGAAGCAAACACTCTCTCTTCCACCCCTTTGAAGGAGGATCTTGGATGCTCAGGCTACCTCTTCACCTTTCTAGGGTTTTATCTTTCATTCTTCCATTATTATTCATCTAGTTTCACCATGAATATGGTGAACTAAACCTTGTATTGTTGTTGGGGAATCAATGTAGTCTTGTGAAACTCTCATATATGGAATTTGCTTTTACATCTTATATTTAAGACCTATGCGTTCTTTCATCATTAGTTAGGGTTTTTCCTCTTTGCTCAATGCTTGCTTTGTTTAACTCATTTAATGCATGATTATTGATTTTGTCGATACGGGAACGTACGGGGAAGTCTAGATCCGGGGAATCTCTCCCAATAGTTTATTGGTTGTCGTTAAGCTCCTGCACTAAAAGAACTAATTATTAGGAATGCTAGGAATCGTATGAACTCGTAATTAGGGAGAAGCCTTCTTGAAAGGTAATTTAGAGAGTGGCATTAACAATGATGAAAAGAATGTTGAATTCCTAAAATATATGAGAGTGGATAAGATGAAATCGATAACCCCAACAACATACTCATCCATATATTCCATTGAAGTGTTTGTATTTTGTGATAGCCATTGATCAAAACTCATGCATACATGTTTATTTTCTGTTTTGCATATTAAATTCCACTTATTTCGTTCTTAAGTCTTAAATAATCAACGAATCACATAACTAAACTAGGCTGTGAGTCCTTTGGGAGAACGATACTTGGTCTTACCGAGTTTACTACTTGAAACGATTGTTCAACAAGTTTGTGGCGCCGTATTTCGGTGTTCATAAATTTGCCATCACCCATCAATTTGGCTATCCAATTCTGTTTGACTATAAGTTGTAATCCTCTGCTCCAACAGATATTTAAGGCTGCGCTGATCTGTATGCACCACAAACTTTCTCCCCAACAGATACGGCCTCTAGTGTTGAATGGCCATCACCAAAGCCATTAATTCCTTTTCATAAATGGATTTTGTCAGAGATCCCGTTGACAAAGCTCGGCTAAAAAACGCAATGGGCTTCCGGTTTTGCATCCAGACCGCACCAACACCTCCCCCTGAAGCATCGCACTCGAGGTTAAACTCCTGAGTAAAATCAGGTAGTACTAAAACTGGTGCAGATGTGATAGCGGCCTTCAGGGCTGCCATGGCTGTTCCGGCTTTCTCCGTCCACTCATACTTCCCCTTTTTTAACAACTCAGTTAATGGTCTGGCCAGCTCCCCATATCTCTGCCCAAATCTTCTATAGTAATCGGTCAAACCCAAGAAGCCTCTCAAAGCTTTCAAGTTCTTCGGTGCTCCCCATTCTACGATTGCTTTAATTTTATCTTGGTCCATTTCCACCCCCTGCTCCGAAATCTGATGACCCAGATAAATGACCCGTCGCTTTCCAAACTCACATTTCTTTGGATTTGCAACCCACCCGTGCTGTTCCAGTAGCTGCAACACCATCTTCAAATGCGTCAGATATTCGTCCCAAGTGGGGCTGTAAACCAGAATATCGTCGAAGAAGACGAGCACCCACTTCCTCAAATAAGCTGCCATTAAATCATTCATCGCACTTTGGAAGGTGGCCGGCGCATTTGTTAGCCCAAATGGCATCACCAGAAACTCGAAGTGGCCTTGGTGGGTTCGGAAAGCCGTCTTCGAGATATCCGCGACGCCCATCCTTATCTGATGATAGCCGGCCTTCAGATCCAGTTTGGAGAAATATCTGGCCCCCTTGAGTTCATCCAGCAATTCCTCAATAACTGGGATCGAAAATTTATCCGGAACCGTGGCTTTGTTCAGAGCCCGGTAATCCACGCAAAACCGCCAGCTCCCGTCCTTCTTCTTTACCAAAATGACTGGACTCGAGTACGGGCTCTGACTGGGTCTTATAATACCCGCTTTCAGCATGTCTGCAACTTGCTTCTCAATCTCCTCTTTCATTAGATATGGGTATCTATATGGCCGGACATTTATAGGATTTGTTCCTTCTTTCAGTACTATTTTATGCTCCAAATTACAACTAGGAGGCAACCCTTCTCTCTCCTGGAACACGCGTCCGTGGGCTTGCAGGACAGCTCGTAATTCCACTACCTGTGCCGCTGTCAAATCGCGCGCCACCTCACCCCCTGTTTCCTGCTCCACTACACCTAACTCCCATACGAGCGCCCATGAATCACCATCCATTATCTTCCATAATTCTCTGGGTTCCACCAGCTGTCGAGATAAGGCGGGGTCTCCCCGGATAGTTATCTTCTCGTTCCCCACTCCAAACCTCATCGACATCTCCCTCCAATTGATCACCACTTCTCCCAGTTTAGCCAACCAGGCAATTCCCAGGACAACGTCCACACCCCCCAATTCAAACACATACAGCTCTTCTTCCACCGTAGTGACGCCCAAACTTATTTGAACTTTCTCGCATCTCCCCCTTGTCACTTTCTTATGCCCATCACCCAAACTCACAGTATACGATGGCGTATCCATCACTGGCAGCTCCAACTCCTCAACCACTCTCCGGCTAATGAAGTTGTGACTGGCCCCACTGTCAATGAGGATCACTACTCGTTTTTCCTGGATTAATCCTGTCAACTTCATCGTCTTTGGCGGCGTTAACCCCTCCGCAGAACATGCCGAGAGCTCCATCGGTTTCGTCTCCTCGCCTGCGTCTTCCTCCGATTCTTCTCCCTCGTCCTCCGCCAACAATAAGACCCTCAGGTTTTTCTCTGAGCACCGATGGCCTAGAGCGAAAGGGCCCCCACATTGGAAACATCGCCCTTCTGCCCTCCTTTTCAGGTACTCCGGGTACGGTAAGTTTCGTACCATTCTTCCTCCTCCTCCGCCTCCGGTAATCGTATTCCCCCTCGCGTTGGTGTTACTGGCCATTGACGACCCCTCCTGTCTGGTAGCTCCTCCTCCCTCTGCCCCAATGGACCGACTAGCAGAGTTACGATCCCCGTCTCCCCTAACGATCGTTGAAGAAGCTCGTACACTCACCCGATTCACCCTTCCTCCGTGCCAGACTACACCCCGTGCGCGGTTCATTGCGTCTTCCACGTCCCTCGCAACCCTTACCGCAATCATGAAACCTTGGGGATCTTGGATTCGCACTTGCCCTTTTATCTCTTCCTGTAACCCAGCTAGGAAGAACCCCAATATCAACTCCTCCGATAACCCCTGGGTCTGTCCCAATAGCATCTCAAAGCTCCTAACGTATTCCTCCACCGTGCCTCCTTGCCTTAATGTGGCTAATTGTTCGTATACGGTGCCCCTAAACCCACCTCCAAAGCGGTTAATCAGTCCCGCCTTCAGACCCGTCCAAGAACGGTTCTTGGTCTTTTCTCTCCAATATTTGAACCAGTAACTCGCGCTCCCCTCCATACTGATGTAGGCCAGTTCTACCTTATCTTCCTCTGCCACCTTTTGGATATCAAAGAATCGTTCCGCCCGGTTAATCCAGCTATGTGGTTCCACTCCTTCAAACGAAGGTAACTCGACCATTTTTCGCCAGTTTTGGGGAATTCCCCCGTTGTCGTACCTTACTTGGTTCTCATTCACTGAACTGCTGCTTCCATCCGAGCCACCCCCTTGATTATTGTGGCCTCCACCCATCTCTCTTATCAGTTGCTGTATATCGCGCCTGATCGCCGCTGTCTCCTCTTTGATTCCCTCCACCGTCATCTCCAAATTGTCCAGTCTTCCCTCCGTCTGGCTTTCCATGGCTGATTCCTCTCCTCCTTGTATCCGGCAGGTCGGACCAAATGTTAGGTTCGTTAATCAAGAACCTAATGTAACTCACTTCTCTTCACTCAAACACAACACAAGAGTATTGAAAACAATGATTCTTTATTCATCAAACAGTCAAAGATACAATGCAGAGAGCTTAACCTCTCCCGATCAGGATACACGTTCCTGACAACCAATAGTATTTACTTCGCTAACCCCTCAACCTACCCTATACAAACCTCCTAACTACCCACTCTAACTGCCTTGGCAGTTAGGTTGTGTACCGGTATGTGTACCGGTTTTCCTTCTACTATATACCAGTAAAGGCCTATCACACACACTGAGGAATGGTTATTGCAAACATTCATGACAACTTTGCTACCAATTTTATCATCCAACAAGCTGAATATTTGAGCATACGATGGGATAGTATTAGTGGTATAGATCCCCATATGATAAGCACAATCCACAAGAGCTGTTGCTGCAGTAAGATGGAGAGAAGGGACACAGAAGAAAACACTCCAGACAGGAGAAGACCATAGCTTATAATGTTTTCTAGGTAGCAGCTGAAAGTCTTTGTATGAATCCTGATTCCTAGTAACGCGCCATATATGCTGATGGCTGTCAAGAAAACATGCTTCTGAAGTGGGTATGAAGTAAAGGGTGATTCTTTTTGATGCTCAACTTGCATCACACCAAGGAGTATTGGATCAAGAAACACAAAAATGGCATGCCATGGGATTGTGGGGTTCAAATCTTTGTCGTTTAAAGTAGTTGAGAGGCTACAATACAAGGAAAACACGTTTTACCCTCAGTTATAATATGATATATGATATATATATATATATATATATATATATTTATGTATGTATAGTAAACATGTGCAAGTTAACTAGAGTTTCTGGCAAACTTTTTTTAACCAAACAAATGCAAGTTGCAAGAAAGCCTCATGAAAAGACTATGTATATATTAGTTTTGAATCTTTTGAGGTGGCCATAATCTGCTACCATGTGCAAATATGATAAAGTATATATATATAT
>JAHCHA010013441.1:588252-636429 GCA_027742795.1 Vigna hirtella
TATATATATATATATATATATATATATATATATATATATTTGAAGTCGAGGAATGAATTTCTTGCCGTGATATGAAGATAATCAGATTTTTAATACGATGACGGGATTTGAATTGAACCAATTAAATTAAATGACAGATAAAAAAATGAAAAGAAACAAATCATGCTACTGTTAAAGACGTTATGATAATTATATAATAACTTTTCAATTGATTAATCTTATTTTATTCAGCTTGAGATGGACAGATAAATAAAATAAACTAATTAGGTTTGATGCGTGTTTGAACTTCAAATAAAATATAACTAAAAGAGAATAATATATAACCACTTGAAAGCAATCAAAATGAAGCTAAAGACTAACCTTGGTGGATTATAACATTTGAGATGGCATGTGCAGGCCATAAATTTTGATAATTTTCTGTTCTTTGCTTTCTTAGCCACTTTGGCTCTTTTCTGAGTTTTGTTCTGTAGAGACTAACATGGTGGGCATCTTCCACTCTTATTTCATCAATGTATTGCTTAGAGTCATCCATATTCCTCAACACTGAAGAATAACAAAGGATCTAAGTATGCCTACTTATAAGCCTGTTTATGGAAAAGTTCTTCCTTTTACAATCAGGTCTTTAAAAAGATCTGTTTCTGTTATGCCCTAAATCTACAATGATCTCTAAGTCCCCCTTTTGGCTCATAAAAGACAAAATCTCATGTATAACAGCATCTATGAATAATAAAGTGGGATCCACCATGTCCTTCGACCAAATTTCCTAGATTCACACCATTGCTTTTCAAAGTTTTGTTGGGAGGAAAATGTTTCCATTCAAAGTTTAGTAACATAGAAATTCAAACGTAGGTACGAATCATACCCACATAACTTTATCCAAAGAACTAAGCTGGCATGAATCATACGACGTCGTTTGCTAGGTTAAAGACCAAAGTTTGGCAATCCTTATGCATTAGTAGCTATTGAATGTATGTTCAAGTTTCTTCCTAAAAACTTTAACAAAGAGAAAAAAAATAACAAACACCAGTTATGCACATGTTAAATTAATTTATAAAGCTCCGCTATTTTTGTTTTTTCTAACTTTTTATTTTTTAATTTGTAGATAAACTTTTTTAGTTTATGAAAAATATTATCCTATTATACTTTTTAAAGATTTTGGCGCTATAATTGATATTATCTAACTCTAAAATATTAATGGAGTGAAAGTCTCATTTTTTTTATCGATAGTGACAAATATATTTAGAAAACTCTCACTTTTAAGTCATAAGCAAAAGATTACACTTCTATATATATTGTTGGCAAAAGAGAAAATAAATATCAAAATATTTTTATATTAATAAAAGCAAGTCCAAGTCCAAAAATTCAAACATACAAAAGATATTGGAAGACTTAAAATTTAGTATATGCGCAAAGCTTTTGTAATAAGATTAGTAAATGTATATAGGATTTAGTTTAGAGAAGTTTCAAAGCACCTTTAACAATCAGTATAGACACCATATATCTTCCTTAATGTAAGGAGAATGTAAGACAAAATAAATATCACACATATTATTGAGACAAGTGGTTATCTCTATTCATATAAATAGCCCCAAGGGATATGAAATCATGAGAAAGAAGCCAAACCAAACCAACATAAAACTGCCGACATTGTTTACCTTATAAATTTGTAATCAATGTTGCTTATTAACTTGATCTTGTTCTACTTTCTTTACTAAAGATTGCTTTGAAGATGATGTTTGGTGCTAATGGTATGTAATGTGCTAACGACATTATTTAGGATGCAATGAATTTTTTTTTAATGATCAGCATCTGCCAATCGCATTTTAATCCTTGCAAACTAAATAAGATTTAGATGGTTAACTTCTGAGGATCAAGATATGAGAGTAAATGTAGTAGCGCAACAATTTTTCTTATGTTACGCTAGCTTTTTTTAATGTGGGTGGGTGGCTTTCTAAGCTTGTAGGAGAAAGTAATAGATTAAGTTTTTGCTATTACGTTAAGTTTTTACTGGGTGCATACCTTCTAAGTTTATCAGATTCTCACAGTGATTTTGAAAGACTTTTGGTAGAACGTGTAACAGGATGAAATATATAGGATGTTTTACTATATTAATATATTTTAGTTATAATATATTTATCATAACATCGTAGTAAATTTATATTGTAGTTTTTAACTATAATATTGTGTAATATATGAAAGAAAGTTGAAATTATAAATATAATCATCTAAGTATTTATATTTAAATTTTTATCTTAAATATTTTAATAATTCTTTTTGAAAACAGAGTTTAGCAATTTTATGATAATAGAAAAAAATAAATTATACTGATGAAATTGATTTTGATCGATTCATTATACTACACTACCAAAAGCTGTACTGTTTTTTATATTTAATTGGATGAAAAATTATATTAAAGTCTTTTTACCATGGAACATCATACCCAATTCTAAACTTTGAAAAAAAAAATATTTCTAATTTGTATTGTGATCTATTTTAACAATACAAAGAAACTCATGTAAACTAGCTATTAAGATAAACCTTCAACTCTAATATCACTATAACTATAAGTCATTAAAAGGATTACTAGGAAAATACTATACCAATAATATTTAACTTTCTCATCTACTCAATAAAGAAGTTAGACTTGCACCTCTATTCCCAAAATAAATACCAGTAAATTTATTTCTTGATTGGTAGGGGCAGAACTTCAGTAATTCTGATCTACTGTAAATGCAGCATTCTGGATTTGTAAATTTTGCACGTATTATGATTTTTTTAGGAGAATTAAGCTCCAAATACAGGTGTGATCCATCACACATATTATGTTGTTGTTATGTAATTGCTGAAATATTCAAAATTCAAATTAAAAAGTTGAATAATTATAGGTTGAAATTTGTGTTTGAATAATTAAAAGGTTGCCGATAAGTTTCTCAAAAGAAAGTAAAGAGTAATTACAAGTTCTCCAGCAAAGACAATTTCCACCAAACTAAATATAAATTCAACAATACAAATAAAATACAACCAAAAATCTATTAAATTTATCTTCAGAGGAATTTTTAAAATATGTATGATGAATGCGTTACACCTCACAGGAACATACACTGTAAAATAATTAAACTTGAATTATTAAATAAATCAGTGGTTTTTCTATTTTTTTTTTAAGATTGATAATTGTTCAGCTGTTAAAATAGTGACATTAAACAGTTTCTATATGCATTTCATTGGATTCAAGTGCACTTCGAACAAATCTATCATACACTTTTGTTTCACGATGATCAAGAACTAGCTACAGTAAGTGCTTAACCAAATCCCCCAAAACCGAACCCTTTAACATCAAACCAGAAACTTTTCAAATGTTCAAATGATGAACTCCAACACTGAAGAATTCAATCATTTCATTATTCGTACAAGAGAAATTAACATGGATATTGTTTGGATAAAATTCACAACACTACTAGCTAGTAGAGAACAAATGCATCATTACAAGCATTTATTCTCTTTTATTTGTTTATTGAGAAGTTTATGCAAACAAAATATGGTTTTTTTAGCAGATAAAACTGTCAAAAAAGGACTTGTAATTTTGTATCCAAAATAGTTGCAACTGAGGATCTTACTTAAATACCTTCAACTCTTGGGCAAACATCGTTGTTTCCACATGCTGAAGAATGTTTATCAGAAACATCCCATGTCAACTTCGAAAAGATTTTCACAGTCCAACATGCTGCACTTCTGAGCATGTGATGAGACAGTATCAGAGGTATAGAGCCCCATATGACAAGCACAATCCACAAGAGTTTTTGCTGCATCAAAATGGAGAGAAGGGACAGTGAAGAAAAGGCTCCAGAAAGGAGAAGACCATATCTGAAAATCTTCTCCAGATAGCCTCTTCGTGTCTTTGTATTAATCATGATTCCTAATAAGGCACCATAGATGCATATGGTAATCAAGAAGGTATTTTTCTGAAGAGGGTGTGTGTCAAAGGGTGATTCTTTCTTGTTTTGATACTCAACTTGCATCACACCAAGGAGTATTGGGTCAAGAAACACAAAGATGGCATGCCATGGAAGTTGAGGGATGAATTCTTCTTCAATTGAAGCAGTTGATAGACTACAAAGTCCAAAGCAAACATTATTCTCAGTTATATACTATGCAATATACTAAACCAGAAAGTTAGCTAGGGTTTCTGCCCCACTTTGTACCAAAATAATATATAAGAAAACACCGTGAAAAGATATATATATTTTTTTAATTTTTTGGTTGGCCTGACCACTAACCACTGTGATAAAAGTATATTGAAGTTGGTGAAATGAATGTCTTTCTGTGATGCAAGATAGATTTTAAAAGTGGTCAGTATTTGAACCTAACCAATTATTTATCTTTTATGGGAAAATTAATACTAAAAGCCTCACCAAAGCACAAGAAGAGCCAAAGATAGCCTATGCAACATCGAAGAAATAGGATGGTGCAAATGAAAACTCAAGGTTTGAAAGTTGCAGTTAAATATGAAAGAGGATAAGAATAAAAGTGAGAAAATTTAGACAAGAAACAATTCTCTTTATTGGTGAGAACAATAAACAAATCATAGTACTGTTATAAGACGTAATGATTATTATAATAATAACTCTGCAATCCAATCTTCTCATGACAGTATAGAGGATATATAAAACAAGTAGAAAATAATCAAGCATTTCACACTAACCTTGTTGGATTATAATATTTCATTCGGCATGTGCAGACCATAAACTTTCTTTGATTCACTTTCTTAGCCAGTTTCAGTCTTCTGGGTTTTGCTCTGCAAATTGAGAAACTAACATGTCGGCAATCTTTTTCTCCCAGTTCATAGATATACTCGTTAGACTCATCCATGTTACTCAAAGCTGAAGAATAACAGCGGATCTATATATCATGGGTATGGCTGTGAAGTGAGGTCATGTCATTCCCCATGCATGCTATAGGATCATCCATGTTATGATTGCATGTCACTGTAATGGATCACCACATTAGTTAGAAAGTTCAATAATGAATGCCCTACATCCATGTCCATTTACAAGTCCATCATTCGCCCATAAAAAAAGACGATCGTTCAGGAGTCCTATATGTACAACTTGCAACACGGTGGGATCCATTGTTCACTTTCGACCAAATTTCTTGCTTTGGTCGATGTCCCTTTTTTTCAAAGTTTTCTTGTACACGTGTTTAGAGGGAAATTTTGTTCCAATTCCTTCAGTTTTGGCCTTTAACGAAACACAACCGTTATGAGTTGCAAGTTTTTTCATACTAGTCCAGCAATATTGTAATTTTCGTATAAAAGAAATTAAATAAGATTCACCATATATTATAAAATTATTGATTTAAGGGGAATGAGATTTCATCTTGAGGGATGTTAAGGAAAATCATTATTATTCTTCACATACGACACCAAAGTTTCGATTTTAATTAAAGTATGAAAGTTCATCATAGTTTTGTTTTAAAAAGTTGTATCGAAATGTTGAATGAGGAAGGACTATTTAAATTTCTCTTAAGACTACTAAACAATATAAGACTATTGAGTGTACTAAAAGTGTTTTGCATTACAATAGATAGATTTTGATTCTATCACATATTAACTTCTATTTTTAGGTTTAATAATTCTTATAGTCTTTATTTATATTGGATTTTCTTAAATAGGTAATTTTCTTATTATTGTCTTAATCGGGTTCCTAAATGTGAAAAACCACTGCAATTTGGTCCTTGCTGTTAAATTGGGTTAACGCGATTAAAATTAAGTTGAGTTATCGTTGTGAGTTGGATTCATTAATTGATATGACAGATGTAGGGTAGGGTACGTGAAATATGTAAAATTAAAAAAATTAAAGAAATAAGGGAGTTGACGTCGGTCATGGTATAGGCCGGCGTCAATATACGTATATTAATGTCGCTTAGTGCATTGTTCGATGTTAAATTGAGTTTTTTTTAAATGATTCGTTTTTCGTTCTTTTACCATACCTGAAAATCAAAAAATTAGTTTTTCAAATGTATATATTTCTAGAATTCATCCATTCACACTTGAAACTATATCAAAACTAAAAACTAAACTTATCAATATCAAAACAGAAAAAACTTAAAGTAGATTACATTATTCTAGTCTAATTCCCTCTTTCATTAAGATATTCTACTCCTCTCTTAGCTTCCTTATCTTAGCTTCCTTATTGTAGCATCTGATAATAAAGATGAATTGTTGAACCACAGCATAATCAAGGAAACTTTACCATTATTTTCATTCTAATGTTGAAAGTTGATTGAGATTTTTTGTAAGATTTCAAATGTAAATTATTACCTCATTTCATCATCTTTAATTCCTGCTCGGATGATTGTCTTCACCCACGACATGATGTAGTACCCGCATGTTTAGAAATTTGTCTGCTTGTTACACTAAACATGGGAAATAAAATAGTCAAATATGATGGCTTAAATTTCACTATGAAAATTAATAAGTTAAAGTTCAATCAATTCCACCCTTATGATAGACTATTTCAATCTGTTGTGTTTTGTGCCTACCCACAACTCTAAATAAATTTGAAACATTTGAAGCATTTGAAACAATAGTTAATATATTAATATCATAATGAAAGGATATGAAAGAATGTAATACTTACGTTTGTAACAAGGATTTCAAGTTAGATTTCATCTTCTTAACAAAACCATACAACTTGTGTTTTCCTTGGTATGATCACCATCATTTGCCTATGACCCCTAACATGTACCAAAAAATGGTGAGTCTATTAATTAAATTTTGATAAAAAGTGGACAAAATTGGGTAACAAATACCCAACAATGTACGGCACGATATACAACTCTCTTTTAGACTCAGCCATTCATATTTACAAATATGATTGCTTCTATTCTAGTGTGTTTCCAGATGGTTGAATGACCTTGTTTTCTTTCTTCACCATCATAGACATAAGAGAATGAATGGAAATATTTTCAATGTTGACAAAACAAAAATACATCCTTATAATATGAAGAGCAAATAGGTTTCCAAATTTTAAAATAACATTACTAGAACAAAAACAACGTATAACGTCACGCGTTCAACGTCCATAGAACAACTACGTATTTACTTTTTAAATATTCAAATTATTAGTTTTAAATATATATATATATATATATATATATATATATACTTAACTTTATTCTTATAGGTACTATCATAGTGGACCAAGGTCGAGAAACCATGTATGACTTTCTTGAACCTTAGGCCATTCAACCAGCTCATATTAATATGGGTCAATTGAACAAGCTAGTGTCTAAGGATCTTGTTATTGGTCTTCCTAATATTCGCTATGCTTCTGAAAAATTGTGTGATGCATGCCAAAAAGGAAAACAAACAAGATAATCATTCAAAAATGAAAGAGAAATGTCTACCACCAGATCCCTGGAACTATTACATATGGACTTATTCGGTCCTTCAAAGGTTAGGAGTCTTGGAGGAAATTTATATGGTTTAGTAATTATTGATGACTTTTCTCGTTTTACTTGGACCTTCTTCATTTCTGCCAAGAGTGAAACTTTCAGAGTGTTCAAGAAATTTGTTGTTATTCAAAATGAAAAGGAGCTTAAGATTAAATCGATTAGAAGTGATCATGGCAAGGAGTTCCAGAATGAAGCATTTGATGAATATTGTGCGGAGATGGGAATCTCTCACAACTTCTCAGCACCAAGAACACCTCAGTAGGATGGAGTTGTTGAAAGAAAGAATAGGGCATTGGAAACTGGCAAGAACCATGCTGAATGAGAGGGACTTATCGAAGTATTTCGGGGTAGATGCAGTGAGCACAGCTTATTATGTACTGAACATAATAGTGATAAGATCAATACTGAACTTGACTCCCTATGAATTGTTCAAGGGAAGAAAGCCTAACATTTCACATCTATGGATCTTTGGATGCAAGTGTTTTCACTAGTGCAGTAAAAGGAAATGACAGTGGTTATTTTTGTTTATCCGCACCGGTTCTGCAACCGAGGTATATACAGGCGAGGCAAAAAGTGTACCACATTTTGCCTCGATTCTTAACCGAGGCATAAAGATGTATGTTTTTACCTCGGTTCAAATGCAACCGAGACAGTAGAAGATGTTCCTTATTTCACTTTTTTTTCACCAGACTTTTGGCCCCGGTTACTGGTGAACCGAGGCAGTAGATGAAGGTCTTATGCCTCGGTTTGAGTTAAACCGGGGCAGTAGAAGAATTTTTTTTTTCCCGATATCATGCTTTGCTAGTAACATCCCACCTTATAAAAATATTGGAACTAATATTTGATTCTCTTTTAAGGAGCAGCATTCATCAATACAATAATGAAAATATAATTATAAATTAAAATTATGTTAAATTCAATTACACAACACCAACCACGTTTACTGCATTAAACAGAAAATTATTCGACTTGTCAACGCTGCACTAATAATAACACTAAGGCCAGGTTCTATTAAAACAATATTGGATGTACTCCGAGCTGCATCAGTTGCGTCAGCAACAGCTATACCAATGTCGGCCTTCTTGAGTGCAGGTGCGTCATTCACTCCATCACCAGTCATCCCACAAATATGTTTCCTGGCTTGCAAACGTTTCACAATCTCGTACTTGTGCTCTGGTAAAATATAAATCAACATGAGAAAACAAGCGCATATTGATCAATTCTTCCAATTGATAATCAATCTTTTATCCAATATATGATCACCAATAGTATTAAAAACAACCAATTGCAAAGATGAAGATAGAAACACAACAAGAAAAACACTAGCAAACCCATCTGCATTTTCAATCAGTTCATCAATAGGTAATGCAGATATGGACTCATCCTTGTACTGCCCAAGCAATTCAGATGAAGGATACATATTGGTACCCATTCCCAAGCGTCGGCCAGTTTCCTTTCCTATGGCTAGCTGATCCCCTGAAAATAAAAAGAAGAAATAAATGAGATCACGAGGAGTATATGGTGTTAATAAGATTAGACAAATATACTGGTGTAAAATCATATTCATCTTCTCCAAGTGCAGAATATAAACATGATACTTAGAAAGGATATGGTTGAAAATGACCTGTAAATCTAAGCACAAGAAAAAATATACAAAGAAAAAACATTCAACTACTAGCATGCTTGTTTTGAGTCAATTAAATCAAGCTCAATCATGACCCTTAACCAATCCACATGATTCATTCAGCCTTAATAGAAGCAAGATAGAAAAGAAAATTAATGTACAAAGATGAATACAGAACAAAAATTATCATGCAGTGCAGATTATAGCTACACAGGATTCAAGATAATAAAGATGCCATCAAAGGAATCACGGTGAATAACATATCAATGACTAACCTCTTTTGGATCAGCTAACATCCCAACTATGGCAGTACTTACTATATCAATTTTTAACAAATACGGTTCACAAAATTAACCAAACTATTGTGAAAAAATAGCAATCTAATCCAATACTTATCAATTGGTTAAATTTTTTAAACATTTATAATGCTAATTAAATTAACTCAAATAATTTCCGATTTTTCTGCAACAGCTAATTATGTTCCACAACATTTAGGTTACTTCTTTCATATAATCTCTTATTCCATTAGTAAAACTTCAACAAATTGTATGGTATATAGTTTTATAATTATAAATATGATTAAGCTTAAATTTAATTTCAAATCAAAATAATAGTTAAAATTGAAGATACCATCCCTAAAATAATTATTTATATTTTAAAAATCTTTTATTTAAAGAGTAAAATTGAAAAATAAATATGACCACAAAAAAAATCATATAACCAATTAATCACTATTTCTATCAATGTCCACCAAACATACTCAATTGAACCTAACATACCTGCTGCGATAGCCTATGAGAACCAATGGCCATAGTCACTGAGAGAACTGTGGGCATGGCAATTGGGATTCCACCAATGAGAAGCACAAGAAGGTTATCAATTCCAGGGCGATATTGTCGATCTTGGATGGGATACATAACAATAATCTCAATAAACATCCCCACGGTAATTGAACATATGCAGAAGTTCCCAATTGCAGTCAAGACCTAAATAACCAACAGCAGAAAAAAGAACAGATGAAATCTCTTTAAGCACAAAATCAACATTCAAGAGCAGCAGAAAATAGAACAAATGAAATCTCCTGAGCACAATAACAACTTTTAGAGTTCACATCTGCATCTTGAGTTTGACCACAACTACAGTCACTAACTTGATTACTTCCATGACCCAAATGATCTAACTTATGCTCCATATTTGCATTCTACTGCAGTGAACTACTACTGCCAAGGATTTTAGATTTTGATTCCAAAGCTGGACTAGAAAACACTACATCATTCTCAATCACAGTTTCGGACTTGTCAGGTTGGGAGTGAAACTCAGGGTCATTATCAACCTACAATAATAATTAAAAATCAAGGATTGTTACTCCATCCACATGAGTGCTCAAACAACAAATATTGATGTTTAACTCATGCAAATTGCACACGGGAAAATTGTTGGATACCTTTGCATGGTCGTGTTTGATTTCATCACCCTCAACACTGACAAAGATTCACCTCCACCTCCACCTCCACCTCCTACCCTCGCCACCCTCACGAAGCCTTCACCGGCTTCTGTCCCTCATGCCTCTGCGAATGCCTCTGCGAATGCCTCGCCCTCCTCGACCCTAACAACAGCCCCACCATTGCCCGCAAACCTTCATCCACTACCGCTGCCGCCCTTAAAGCCCTCTTCCGCCCACCCGCCCTCCCGGAGCTACGCCGCACAAAGTCCTTTTCCGCCTCCAAAAACGAACCTTTCTCTACCTCCTTTGAACCCCAACGCAAATCCTGTGACGTCTACGTCCGCAACACCCTTTCCAACCTTTTCCACCAAGACCTCAAGCCATAAAACGACAAACCCCCAGAGAAACTCAAACATTCGCCCTCAAGCCCCCAAAACGACCTCAAGCTCTCAAGCCCCTAAACGACATTCGCCCACGAGAAACTCTGATGTTGCACCACCGCTAGAAAGTCAAAACGCGAACCCCAGATCTGCCATCCTTTGGCGGTGACGAGGGAGGAGGAGAAGAACTCGTCGCCGTAGCCGTTGGAAGATGAAAAAGGGAAAATAATCGATGAAGGAAGTTCCAATCGGTGGAAAATGAAGAAAGAAGTAACTAATCGGTGAAATCAGTGGAGGAAGGCATTTAATGGTAGGGATGGAGATATTCAATGGTTTAAACGGCCAAAATGGGAAGAAATTGGACGAGAGATGTGGGAAACCTAACAGAGGTGAAGAATAGGGTTTGTACGAAGAAAAATCTCGAGAAACCGTGAACGAAGATGTGGGTGGAAAGTCTCGAGAGATGACTGGAAGAGACCTATATGCCTCGGTTAGAAGGCAAACTGAAACACAAAAGCCCAATGACATCGGTTCCTAGAAGACCGCAGCAGTAGGGCTATTCGCAAAGGATTTTATGCTTCGATTTTGTAAACAACCGAGGCAGTAAAATGCATAGGTTTCGGTTTCGACTGAACCGAGACATATAAGTTTGCTTTAATTTCAAAAATGCCACCGTGTTTTAATATGCTTCGGTTTTATGAAAATCGAAGTATATTAAGCGCGTTAAAAGACTATTTTTTTACTAGTGTTTGTTCTAAACAATGGTAAGGAAAGCCTTGGTAAGTTTGATTCCAAAGTCAATGAGGCCATCTTTATTGGCTATTCTCTTACAAGCTTACCGTGTTTATAATAAAACAGTAACATATATTATCAAAAATTTATTATAAAAAATTGTTGACATATTCCTTTATTCCCGTGAGCCATGCAAAATTTCTTTTCCCATGCACAAACAAATGCTCACCCTAACCACATTGATTGAAAGCCTCCATGGGTCCCACAAGAAGATGCATTTGAGAGAATTAAAATTTTCTTTCCTCTGCCCCCACGTGACAATCCTCACGTCTCAACAAGCCTCTCATGGTGGGCCCGTATGGCCCCACCAGTTAATCAACAAAAAAAATTCATCAAACTTAATTAAGGAAAACCGGGACGGCGGAGGATTCAAAGGGATGTCCTGTCATTCACCCTCACACACTCAAACAACCAACCCAAACCCATTTCATAGATTTTATATCATAACATTTGCCTATAAGCTTTACTTCAAGAAATTTCGAAAATTAAAATAAAAATAATTATTAATTAATTTTTATACCACTCCTAAACACTTTTATATCCAACAAAATACCATAATTAAATATTTAATATTAGAAATTATCAAAATAAAACTAAAATATATTTTTATTTAACTAGATCTTACACAGTCTACTCAAATAGTACTTGCGGAAGATACTTTGATATCAAAGTTAAATCAACTTAAACAAAAAATAATATGTTATATTTAATATGTGACTTACACTACAAAAAAATAGGGCATTACCGAAGGCCAGAAGCCCTCGGTAAAAGCCACAGGCCGTCGATAATGGGTGTTTACCGAAGGCTTATCGACGGCCAAAAATCCTTCGGTAAATCCCTTGTCGCTAACAATTACCGAGGGCTTTCGCCCTTCGGTAATTACCGAGGGCCAAAAGCCTTCGGTAAATTGCAGAGCAGCTTTCACAGAAATGGCATTTCTTGTGCAACCCAAACTTGTATATCAAATTTCAATTACAAACAGACCTGCCTATAAGTTTTCAAGCACATACAAACATGCATAATGTGCATCTCAAAGATGCAATCAATTATCAGGAATACATTGAACATCAATTAATCCATAGAACATCCATTAATGTATAGATAATGTAATTATAGTTGAAATATAAAACAATGTAACAAAAGGATGTTCTAACATCCAAAGTCTGGTAGTAGATCTAACTAACACTAAAATTATATCAAGTCTAAAATGTTCTAATATCTAAATGTTTGTCTAACAAAGTAAGAAGAAAATGAAACTAATAATGTACATAACTATCATCAGAATGATCTTCATCATTCTGCTCCTCTACTGATGGCTGGACTGGTGTGGGTTGGACTGATGAGGGTTGGACTGACGAGGGTTGGACTGATGTGGGCTCCTGAGTGGCAGCAGCTGATGAGGAGGGTCGTGACTGGGTGGGAGGGATATTTTGTACGTCCAGTGAGGTTTGAGGCAAGACTCTCATGATCATGGCCTTAAAGTTTGTAAACTCTGCTCTGAGATCAGTGAACTCCTGGTCACGTTGATGGAGTTCCTGCCTGAGTTGAAGAACCTCGTCAGGAGTACTGGTGGAAGAAGAAGGCTGGTGCTTCAGAGTACCTCCTCTGGATGCTGTATAGTTTGCAGCTAGCTGTCCCGCACCATACACTCGTCCCTTTTTCTTCCCACCAACGATGTCGATCCAGCACTGTGTCCTACGGATGTCATCATCTGCATTACTGGCATCATCCGGTGTAGGAGCTGACTCATGTTCAGATCTAACCTGTGAAAGTCTCGTAGAAAAGTCTTCCTGTTGAAACATTAAAAGCAATGTCAGGGAACGATAGTATAACATAAATGAACAATTAGTAATAGTGTTATTTGCTTACATGAGTCTTCCGAGATCTTTCATCAACAAATTGATTAGTTCCCTTCCGAACATGAGTCTGTGCAAAGACCTCATCAACATGGACCGCCCGTCCTAGAGCCTGTGCCTGTAACATAATTAAGAATTACAAGCGTACATATGAAATACAATATACATAACTTATGTATGAAAGAAAAAGTTATGTAATGAGATTATACCATACGAATGGCATGCTCATGAATGGTGATCGACCCACCAGTATGCAGGGTGCCACCCCTTTCAGACGCTCTGTTCCGCTGGGCTTTGGCACACTTATTGCGGAACTCTACTGTATTCCAATGGGCCAGTAAAGAGTTCCAAATGTGCTCACCCAGCCAGTTAGGGCGCTGTCCTGCATTCCGGGCATCCCTAAACATCTCTGACAGCCGATGAGATGCTTTCATGTGGAAATTTCTGTGTATCTGAGTTTCATGTTCAGGTTTCCACTGCACCTTCATCTGTAACATTAAAGAGAACAAACATTGATTACAGAACATACTAAAATAAGACGGACATTAGTGTAATAGATTGCTCACCTGAAAGCGTTGCCAGAATGGCTTTCTGTCGTCATGAGGTATTGCTCCCCAAGTAGGCCATGGAGTTAAAAACTGTTGCTTTATTGAACGTGTGATGGCCTGGGAAGCAACCCTAGATGGAATAAACCTGCATAACAAAACTCATTTCAATTACAATATGGTTTAAACATCAAATGATATCAACAGATTATAAACTTACCCTTTACCATAGGGCTCAATCCATGGTCGATCATGGAGGGGCGGGTCAAGATCTTCAGCATCACCACTTGAATCTGGATCACCAAGTGGTGTGACAGTCTCAGAAGGAGGTACAGAAGATGAGGAAGGTATAGAAGTAGGGTCAGGGAGAGGAGTGGGGGTAATAACAATAGGGGGAGGAGTGGGGGTGGCAATAATAGGAGGAGGAAGAGGGTCTGCTGCAGGGGTTGTAGAAGGGTGTGCTGCAGGAGGAGGAGAAGGGTCTACTGCAGTGGTAGTAGAAGGGTGTACTGCAGGAGGAGGAGTAGGGTCTACTGCTGGTGTAGGAGTTTGTATACTAGGGGTAGGAGGAGGCCCCACAGATGATGAACTACCGGGAGCAGGGGTAGGTAGTCTAGCAGGCACCCTAAGTACATACTTTGGTGCCTGCCGTTGCCTCTTCTTAGGCCTTGCTACCCCTTTTCCTTTATCAGGACGCTCTGAACCTTGTCCCGTCATTACTGCATTCAAATGGTTACAAAGAAAGCGAAAAAATATAAATAAATAAAGAAGGATGAATTGTTTTCAAAGTCAATGTACAAGTAATTGCATACAACTTAAAGATGGTATTTTAGATAATGGTAATGAAATGATAGTCCAATTTGCTACAATAGATGTTCAACATTCAATCATCGTCATCATGATCATCATCTTCATCTTCATCTTCATCATCGTCTTCTTCTTCTTGTTCTTCTTCTTCATCGTCATCATCATCATCATCTTCTTCTTCTTGTTCTTCTTCATCTTCTTCTTCTTCTTCTTCTTCTTCTTCTTCTTCTTCTTCTTCTTCCTCTTGTTCTTCATCACCTTGTACTGTTGCTTCTAATTCATCTCCATCACCATCAGGGTCGACCAATGCGGTTATACGTTCAACTTCGATAATTTCTTGTGGTTGTGACATTTGGTCAAGTTGGTAGGCTACATCTTCCTCAACTTCATTTGAGTCTATGCGACCTCTAGGCTTCGTTTGTATTGCTACGGCCCAACCACGCTTGTCAATATTGCGAAATGATGGATATGGCACATAATAAACCTGTCTCACATTAGATGGTAGAATGAAAGGATCAAAAGGCCCATATCTTAATCTCTGGTTCAGTTCGACAATATTAAAGCGTGGATCGACTCTAGTACCAGCTCTAGAAGGATCAAACCATTCACAATAAAACAGTACCACTCTGTTTGGAGAAGTAGTGCTGTTGTACTCTAACTCATATATTTTATGAATGATGCCGTAGAAATCATCATAAGACCCCTCTGTTAGGCCCTTGACATACACACCACAATTTGATGTTTTCTTTCCTTTAGACCATTCATGTGTATGGAATTTGTAACCATTGATGAAGTAAGTGTGCCATTCTTTGACACATCTCATTGGCCAATTGGAGAGATGTCTTAACTCTTCAACCGTGGGAGTTAATGCCTGATTAAAAACCTACAAAGGAACTAACAAAATTATAAAAGCAATAGTCAAATTAACCTTGCTTTAAACGTAGGGAAAATTACGGACCTGATTTCTAAACCAATGGGGAAACTCTGAGTGTATTCTAGTAGAAGTATTTCCTTCTGCGACTTGCTCAGCCACAACAAATGAGCTGGTACAAATGAAAATCATTAGTGTATAACAATTAAACCGTTTGATAGATTAGAGATGGATGATGACATACTCAAGGTACGGCTTTACTTCACTACAATTGATCAAGACATGGACATGAGCAGAGTTGAATTCAGCATCAGTTAACCAATGAGTGAATTCTTTCCCTGCATGACGGCCTGATTGTCGGAAAACTGATAATGCACCTTCACGTGGTTCAACTTGCCATTGCATTTCATTTCTGACATGAGTGGGGGACAACATGAAGTTCTTGAAATAATGGGAACAAAAATAAGTTGTCTCTGTGTGCAAGTAAGCTGCACAAATTGAGCCTTCCACTCTAGCTTTATTTTTAACTGAGCGTTTGGATTCTCCCATAAACCTTTCAAAGGGATACATCCACCTGTACTGCACGGGTCCCCCGAGCCAAGCTTCATATGCAAGATGAATTGGAATGTGCTCCATTGAATCAAAGAATGCAGGAGGGAATATTCTTTCCAATTTGCAGAGAATAATCGGGATATTTTCATCCATCTTTTTAAGGGAATCTTCCTTTAGTGTCGTGCAGCACAAATCTTTAAAGAAGTTACTGATTTCTATCAGTGGATTTAACACGTGCATTGGCAAACAACTGAACGCAAGAGGGATGAAAGTCTCCATGAATACATGACAATCATGACTCTTCAACCCTTGAATAGTACCATTCTGAACATTGGCACATCTGGACAAGTTAGAAGCATATCCATCTGGCATTCTAAGCTCCTTGATCCATCCACACACTATTCTTCTCTCGTCTTTTGACATGGTGTAATTTGCTTTTGGTTTAAATAATCGGCCGTTACCTTGTGCCTTCAACTCTAAGTCTTTTCGTCCACAATACAAAGGTAAATCTTTTCTTGCTTTCTCATTATCTTTTGTCTTACCTTTAACATCCATGACTGTGTTGAAGACATTGTCAAAGAAATTTTTTTCTGTGTGCATGACATCGATGTTGTGTCTTAGCAAGTTGTCCTTCCAATAGGGAAGTTCCCAGAATATGCTTCTTTTAGTCCAATTATGCCATTCCCCAAACCCTTCTAGCCTATTTTGACCAGATTCAGTCACTTTTGGATAGTCTTTCACTCTTCTCCACACGTGTGATCCAGTCAACTTTGGCGGGGGCATATCCGTTTCAACTTGTCCTTTGCGAAATGCCTTTTTGTTTCTTCTAAAGGGGTGATCAATGGGCAAGAACCGTCGATGGCAGTCAAACCAACTACTTTTCCGGCCATGACTCAATTGGAATGACTTTGTATGTTCCATGCAATGTGGACAAGCTAATCGACCATGTGTGCTCCAACCAGATAACATGCCGTACGCTGGGAAGTCATTAATAGTCCACATCAAGGCTGCCCTAATAAGGAAATTTTGCCTCCTTGAAACGTCATACGTCCAAACACCATTCCACAACTTCTTCAAATCATCAATCAAAGGCTCCAAGTAAACATCAATCAATGATTTGGGATTAGATGGACCTGGTATTATACACAATAAAAACATGTAAGGCTTTGTCATGCACATCTCAGGTGGTAGATTGTATGGGGTAACTATCACGGGCCAACATGAATACGGTGATGCAGACGCCTGAATGTACGGGGTAAACCCATCAGAGCATAGACCAAGTCTGACGTTACGCGGTTCACTAGCAAAGGATGGATGTTTACGATTGAAGTGCTTCCAAGCTTCACCATCAGAAGGATGACACAAAAGTCCCGGAGTTTTGTTACCATCATGCCATGTCATGTGTTCTGCTGTTTGCATTGAAGTAAACAATCTTTGTAATCTTGGAATTATAGGTAAGTAGAACATGGACTTTAATGGAATTGGTTTTTTTTGCCTCCGTCCAGCATGCATTGTCTGATATCGAGGTGAGCCACAAAACTTGCATTCAACCAACAGTGCATCATTTTTGCCACTGTCATTGTCATAGAATAACATACATCCATTAACACAACAATCAATCTTCTTCACATCCAATCCCAACTTTGAAACACATTTTTTGGCTTGGTAATAGTTCTTTGGCATGAAATTGTTTGGTGGTGTCAAATCTAACATCAATTTTGTATAGAAGTCCACTGCTTGAATGGGAACGTTCCAATTAGATTTTCCAGCCATGAGTCTAATGCACACTGACAATTTTGACTCAGATGAACCTTCAAATACAGGTAGATTTGCCTCTGTCAGTAAATTGTAAAACCTCTGCGTCGTTTCATTTGGAGGCTCTTCATCATGACTATCGTCTGCTTGTTCAGCATGGTGACGAAGAGCATTGTCGACCATCTCTTGCATATAGGCAAATTGATCTATCTCAGATGTATTTACAATAGCATTCGAACCTGATGCAAGCCGTTTTTCAGCTGCAGTGGAGGTCGAACGAATATCTTCACCATGAAATGTCCAAACCGTGTAATTAGGCATGAACCCTTTTTGGTAAAGGTGAACTTTGACGACTTCATCTTTCAGAATGCTTGTACATTCGCACTTGATGCATGGACATCGAATCCCTCCATCAAGGGCATAATATTGATATCGTCGTGCCGTCTCCACGAACTCTTCAACTCCGATGACAAAAGATTCTTTCAAACCTCTCCTTCCACTATAACAACGGTCGTACATCCATCCACGATGGTTGGGAAAATGGGCCATGTTCTGTGACAAGCCAAACAAATAAAAATTTAGCCAAAACAGCAACACTCCATGTGACATAAGTAATAAACCTATTACTATTGAAGTCGAACATGGAAGGCAATTTCAACACTATGGTCATAGGCATTCAATAAGGGCATGCAAAGACAAGTCCTCAGTATTGAAATGCCTCTGACATCCTAAGTGGTTGTAAATAAAATTTGGGGGTTGTCAATATGTTGACATTACTAAAGTTCTCTTTTATAGAGTACTTTCATATATTTTGTCAATTGTAAGTGGTTAAGGTAGTGTTACCCTTCTCATTCTACTGAGAATGTTTTGAACACCATATGACTTTAAATGACTAATTAACTTAATCAATTCGTAGCCTAATAAATCAACATACAATATATACGAACATACAATATATACATCAACATACAACATATAGATGAACATTCACTGATGGTCTAAATGCAGGTTTGCACTTTTAGTGTATTTGAGATACTAGTTTTAGGTTCTAAGTTGTCAAAATTTTAGTTTAAGCTACTACTTTTACCTATATCTTTTACTGTGAGTTCTTAAATAGGTAGGTTCTACCATTCTTAACTTGTTAGGATAGTTTATTGTAGTATATTTTCCTACTTTAGTGCACTTTGCAAATTGTGTAAATTTTTTTGGAGGTTTGAGTAGTATTTTGAGCTACTTCATATACTTCTTTGCATAACACGCTGCATTAGCTGTGGAAGATGCATCAAGGACATTTATGAAGAGACATTTTGTTTGGAGGCTCTTTGTTTTAATTGTTTTGATCAGTTCCTGCATTGTCAAGTGGAAGGGGACAAAGAAGCTACATTGTCCAGTGGAAGGGGAAAAAGAAGCTACCTTGTCCAGAGGATCATATTGAGATTCAATTCAGACCAAATACACAATCTCCATAAGGTAAAGAAATAATATGAAATAGAATTAAAGTAATTAAAATATATTTATATTAAAGAAGTATTTGTTTGTTATATTTAAGAGTGGAAAAAGTAATTATCAAAGTATTTGCAGATTGGTTTAACGGTGTTATTGGGCATTTGGAGTCATGCAATGAATCTTGTTGTGAGTGTGAAAACAGTGGTACGTAAGATGATTCCATGTTATAAAAATATATAGATTTTGTGATGAAAGATATAACATGATTATTATGAATGGTTGTGTGATACATACATTGATAGTGGAATTCAGGCATTTTCCAAAGGTATCAAATTTGAGAAGAATCAAGTTATGCAGAAACAAGAAGGAAGAGCAAAGAGATGTAATAGGTGGCTACTGTGGAGGAATCAGAAAGCTCGAGGACCACCGTGACATTCAAAAATGGAACAACCTCTTACTTCAATTTCAGGTACTTACACACATAACTTATTACCTATTTATAAATTCTCTTGGATATAACTTTTAAAATAGTTATATTATTTTCTAAAAATGTTAAGGTGAATGTTCGTCCAAGGTTTTGAACAGATGATACACTTGTCATTTTCGTGCTTGTGTGATTCTGTGCTATTTTTCAGTTTAAACAAGTCATATTTGTTGTTTTAAAACTGTTAGAACATTCCAATTGAAGTCAGATTCATCTGTGTGCAAAATATTTCTTAACTTTGCTTGTCAGCAAAAAACAGAACAGAAGCTATTAACTTTGTTGTTTTCTGTAGTTATGTTTAAATACATATAGGTTCTGGTCTAGTGACAACAAAACTAGACTATAGATATCACTAATGTAGGATACTGATTGTTTAAGAACCATTTTAATCTGCATTTCAATCTGCAGACTTGGTTTCAATCTGCATTTCTATTTTTTTGGTCTTCTAATTTGTTCTGGATCCATTCCTAAGGTCTAATTGTGTGCCTCCTTCATTTCTACACCCTTTTTTATTGCTTTAAACATCTGAACCTAAATCTTGTTATGTCTTGTATTCAAACAACCAATTTGGAAACATTGTAAACTTTTTTTAATGTAAAACACACTTCGGAAGTGGAACAAAATTGACTTCAGTTGTTGAAGGCCAATTCCTCTGTATTCTAGTAAAGATCTTAACTCTTGACGTAGAAGACATAACTAAATTGAAGAGGATAATCTAAACCTACACATTCTATCATCTTAAAAACATGGTAAGATGTGTCATGGCTAATTCTGAGATATTAGAACCAATGGAAGAAGCCATTGTACATGCTTAATTTTATCAATTTAATCATTCACAAATTAAAGTACCAAAACAAACCTCTTACATATTTGGCAATCAGTTTCAAACCATACACAACAAAGTTTCACAAACCTCAATGTTTACAATATCATAAAACTTCAATCAGGATAACTTAACATTCAAACTCAACATTAACAACATCTAAGAACAACATCAAATTCATGAAATAAGAATCAAATATAAAATGACATAGATACAATCATCGAATTTAAGTTTAGGTCCCCATACCTTTGCCTTTGCTTTCCTTTCCTAGTTAAGTGTTATCCGTAGACTCTCCTCCTCCCTTTGTGGCCACAATCCAAAGTCCTTCAAAAGCTGACCCTAACACATGAAACGGATCCTCTAAAAACTCCTTTAAATGTCCACACAAAATTCAATCCAATTTTAAGAACTTACAGTCATTCCAAATAGCCTAACACTTTAACATAAATTATATTAAACTAATGAACTTCCTGACAACTATAAAAAGCATATGGAAGTGATGTAAACAAACAAAGTACATAACTGTGTTAAGGATGAAAGAGTAATTTCAGAAACATGGACCTCTGCCACTAATTAGGTAACACTTAATTCTGAAACAGAGCCTATGCCACTAAAACAACCATGGTTTACTATAATCACAATGCTTAACACCCATCCATCCTTTTATTTTTTCCCCTTTTCTGGAACCTTTTTAATCATTTCACATTTACTTTGATCAAAAGTTAGAGCACTCTCTCAACCATATAAAAACAAAGCATGCAAATTAACACAGGAGATAAGGTAGTTGGATTTGGTTTTGGACATCTCACTCATGAAAATTACACAAACAAAGCATGCAAATCAACACTTCCCAACACATGACTTTATCTATTTTTTTAGATTTAAAAATACTAATCATGGGAAAGACCACCATATATGGTATTACCCTGTTGGAATCATAATGTACTTCCTTATAAAACCAAAGTGAAACGAAATGATGTTAAGCTCAACATGAGTTAAAGGAAACGCCATTTAGCTATTTTAACAAGAAGTTCATTTTCATGGGACTGACTACAAATTGCCATGAACTCAACCATACAAGTCTGCACTCACATTTCAATTTATTTCCTAAATAAAGTCATGAACCGAATTTCTATTGTACGATCATCAATCTATAACATTATTTATTTTCTAATGATGAAGGAATAAATTTGTTTAATAACAAGACTGGTAGATATATTCTAAATCATATAAACCTCAAGCTGGATTATGTATTTGAGTACTACAACTTGAAGAGAAGCAAATATCATTTCCCTGGTCAAGACCAACATCATTTCCTTGGTCAAGACCTTGGGGTTTCCGTTCTCCAGTAGCCATGGTTCGTGTTGGTGAGAACCCATTTTTGTTATGTGGAGGTTTTAGCTAGAAGAAACACAAGCCAAAAAATGTGATGCAGTGATCCTTTGGTTTTGGCAGCATAAACCTAAAAAACTACACAGGGTATCATCTTCCAGTTACTATAGATAGTTACGTGTGTGCATGTATTTTTGTTGGTGAAACAGCAGAAGCTAAGGGTGTATTTATAATAAGCCTTTTGAAATCTATGTGGGAACCTTCCTGGAAGTTTCCCTTGCTTGATATTATCTACAGCACTAAAACAGGAACTTGTAAATGCAGTTAACATATAGCGGTGGATGTTAGCAAACCTGATAAAAAGCTCCACAGCACCCTCTGCAATGGCAACCCCAGCACAAGTAGACCACCACTTAAAGCAGCACCCACAACACGTCACCACCGCAATGCCCTCCTCACGCTATCCACCAACCACGACCCCTGCTGCCACAACCACAATCCAATATACAATGACTTCCAAGGATTTGCAAGAAATTGGAAGCACGAAAACAAATATCAATCAATTACGGAGCAAGCCCAAAACCTAAAATTCACATGAACAGAACACTAACCTTAATGCAATCCTAGCGACAACACCGACCCAATCACCATCCACGAACACCCTTCCCGGAGAATCACTCAACAAAAGCTCCAACCGCACCGAATGAAGCAGAACGCCTCAGTCCCCAACCGTCCCTACTCCACGGCAGTCGCCTCAGTCACAACCGTCCTCACACCGTCAACGACAACCATTGTCCACCCTCACCAACAGGACCGAATCAAGAATGACGCAGTTACGAACGCCCTCACAACATCCGTGAGCATACTCACACAACGCAACTGAGGAGAGGATTCGCAGGGAGAGGGATACAGGGTTTGGTCGACGAGCTCGAAATGGGAGAGGGAAAACAGAAGTTTTGCTTTTAATTCAACCTCATACATACCGACGGCCTAAGACCCTCGGTATTTAAAATCAGCACTTAATTACCGAGCGCCTCCAAGACCTTCGGTAATACTATAAATGGCCTTCGGTAAAACACTTTTACCGAAGGCCTTAAGGCCGTCTGTAATTACCCTTCGGTAAAACACCACTTTCTTGTAGTGTTACATCCTTACCTCAAACTCCTATTTATAGATTTTGTAATGGACTTTTGATTAAAGTTGACCTAATTATGGTCTAAACATGACTTACCCTAAGTAAACCTATTTTGGAGTTTATCTACTTTGGTTCTATTTGGAACGTTCATTTTGGTGATTGGCCGTCTCATTTGTTGTTTGGTCGTCCAGTCTAGTGATTTGTTATTGGATTGCTGATTTATCGTTGACTTGGTAATTAACCGTCTAACTTGATAGTTGATTGTTTGATTTGTTAATTGTTCATCCAGGTTGATGCCTGCAATACAATCTTATAGTTGATCGTCTGGACTGATTTTTGTCGTCTAGTTTATTAGGTGACTGTTCGAGTTAATGGTAAGTTATCTGAACTATTGATGATTCTCCTAGTTTTAATTTTCACTAGTTTTGTGTGGATTACATTTATAGAAAGTTATTCATATAATCAAGCCAAGATCTATCAGGAAAGATGAAATCTTTTAACAAAAATAGATGTCTCTTTCATCACAAGTATGGGAAGAATATATACATAACACCAACTATGACCAAAATGTCTGAGGAAGTTTTCTAAAGCTTTCATGTATGATGAAAAATTGTAGGAGAAATCAAATTCAAGCACGGAACTTAAGTATAGTCGAGAGAGTGGGGCGAAGTAACGACAACATGTTCTACAAAATTGTTTGCTGACGACATACTTCACGTAATCCATAGTTGTTAACTGATTACAAAATTTGTCAAAAGTAAATTGAATAAAAGTTGGAGTGATTGGGAGCTTCGTTTAAAGTTGTATAGTTGGATGATTCATTTGAACCCCAAAGTCAATCGTTCATCTATAACTTTCTCTAAGATTTTATTTGTTAATAATTTTATTATTATCATATTTAACTTTAGGTTATTATAACAAATATATATAGAAACATTTCAACCAAAAGAATAAAAATAAATAATAAATAAATAAAATTATAAAATTATAAAATTTCACTAAAAGAATTATTATAAAATAAATTAAAAATAAATAAAATTATAAATGTTTCGGTAGGGATTGTGTAGGGCTGAGAGACTAACCTTTTCTGACGTGGCTTTCCTACTTTCCAACGCTTGAGTCGCCTACTCCGCTCGTTTGCACTCTTGACCGAGGGGGAGGTACATGTAAAAGGCACTCTGACGCTTAAGTTAGGAGCGGTTTAGTGAATTGTTTATCACAATTGAGTATGTTGGATTTTTCCAGTGTGAGTTGAACGTAAGTAGAACGTCCCTGGCTTTTAGCCCTGGCCTTGTATTTATAAGTCATGCCATGATCCTAAATAACACAAATCCAATAAGATAAAATCAAACTTACCTTTAGATTCGGTTGGTTGCTCACAAACAGCTTTATCAATATCTTTAATCAGATCTCATAAATAGCTTATCAATATCTTTAATCAGATATCTTTGATTATTGTATCATCTGTTGGACTATTGGTCCAATGACTTATTAGCCCATTAGCATGGTAATCTTATTATGACCCAATACAAGTCACTTTAACCTTTGGCCCAATTAAGGCCTAATGTAGCCATGATGTTTCCCTGGACCGATCGGCTCATTCCTCGAACTGCTCGGCCCAGTCCATATAGCGTACATTATGCCCCCCAAGTCCGAGTTAATCATTCGGCTTTAGCCAAGGCTAACTATAGGACTTATGTGAGCCTGGGAGAGGTTGTTCTCGTTGTACTGGGGAGGTTGTTTTCATTGTGCTTTAAGTCGTTTCTCTTCTCTAGACCGAGCGACAATTGCTAGAAGAACTTTTTTCTTGTGATGCCGAATGGTTGGGTATTTGAGGTCGAAGTGACTGAGTATCAGTGAGGCTGAGCGGCCAAATACCTATTGAGACCGCCGAGCAGTTGTGGCGAATGGCTGAATACTTGTGAGACTGAGTGGTAGAATATCTGTTGAGGTCGAATGTTCGAATACCTGTGAGGCCGAATGGTTGAGTACCTTTGGGGCCGAATGGCCTAACACTTGTGAAGTTATGGTTGAGTACCTTTGGGGCCGAATGGTTGAGTACCTTTGAGGCCGAATGGCCGAATACCTGTAAGGGCCGAATGATCGAATACTCATGAGGCCGAATGGCTGGAAGACTGTAATGGCCGAATGGCCGAATGCCTGTGAGGCCGAATGACCGAATACCTGTAAAGGCCGAATGGTCGAATACTCCTAAGGCCGAATGACTGGAAGATTGTAAGGGCCGAATGTAGATGATTAAACTCATTTTATAAGGTTGGACGGTGAAGCAAGAAAGATTGTTCGGTTGAAGATGCTCAGATGAGAATGATTGTTCCTCAGCTCTTGGTTTTATGATATAGGAGTTACGGAGAACTTCCTAGTGGACGAGAGTGATGGGTTCACTTCCTGGTTGACGAGAGGGATTTACCTCCCGCCCGAGAGGGATTTACCTCTCGGTCTTCCTTATCAACTTTTTAGTTGTCGAGAGGGATTTACCTCTCGGTCTTCGACATCAACTCTTTAGTTCATGAGAGGGATTTAGCTCTCGGTCTTTGCCATCAGAGCTTCCTAGTTGACGAGAGGGATTTACCTCTTGGCCGAGAGGGATTTACCTCTCAGTCTTCGTCATCAGAGCTTCCCGGTTGACGAAAGGGATTTACCTCTCGGTCTTCGTCATTAGAGCTTCCTGGTTGACGAAAGGGATTTACCTCTCGGTTTTCGTTCTTAGAGCTTCCTGGTTGACGACAGGGATTTACCTCTCTATTTTCGTCCTCAAAGCTTCCTGGTTGATGAGAGGGATTTACCTCTCGGACTTTGTATTCCTCTTGGCTGAGTGGTTTGATCTTGTCACCTGTACTTTGAGGCCGAATGGTCGAACACCTGTGAAGCTGAATTGCTGAATACGCGTTGAGGCCAAATGGCCGAATGCCTCTAAGACCAAACGACTGAGTAGCTGAGACTGAATGCTTGTAAGGCCGAACGACTGCATACCTGCAAGGCCGAATGGCCGAATACTCTCAAGGGCTGAATGGCCAAATACTCCTGAGGCCGAACGGTTAGAAGACTGCTAGGCCTAATGGCCGAATACATGAACACTTGAGGCCATGGAAGGCTGAGCAGTAGAGGCCGAGTGGCTGAATACTTGTGAGGCTGAAGACTTTTGAAGCCGAATGGCTGTATACCTGTAAGGCCGAATTGCCGAGTGGCTGACACCAAATTTGGCAAAGTGGTGAGTGCATCACTGGACCTCGTCGTGCGGTCTCATTATAACCTTTCATAAAAGCTTTCAAAGTTTACTCCTTCTCTTGTTTAGTGTTCACTAATTTGCAATCTGAGTGAGCTGTTAATGATGAATGTTTTGTTCCTGGTGGGCATTGGCACGTTCTGCCCATAGTGTAGCAATTTCCTCTACGTGCTTCAACTACATCTCCAACTGTGTGTGTGCCTGCATCTCTTTGATCAATTCTCTGGTACTTTGTTGCTCCTCCATGTTTCCCGTGGTCATCATTGGGCTTCTTCTGCTTCTCTCGGCCCCACCGTAGGCGCCAAAATGTTTTGATAGGGATTGTGTAGGGCTGAGAGACTAACCTTTTCTAACGTGGCTTTCCTGCTTTCCAACACTTGAGTCGCCTGCTCCGCTCGTTTGCACTCTTGACCGAGTTGGAGGTACTTGCAAAAGGCACTCCGACGCTCAAGTTAGGAGCGATTTAGTGAATTGTTTATCACAATTGAGTAAGTTGGATTTTTCCGGTGTGAGTTGAACGTAAGTAGAACGTCCCTGGCTTTTAGCCCTGACCTTGTATTTATAAGTCATGTCATGATCCTAAATAACACAGATCCAATAATAAAAACAAACTTACCTTTAGATTCGGTTGGTTGCTCACAAACAGTTCTATCAATAACTTTAATCAGATCTGATAAATAGCTTATCAATATCTTTAATCAGATATCTTTTATTATTGTATCATCTGTTGGACTATTGACCCAATGACTTATTAGTCCATTAGCATGATAATCTTATTATGACCCAATACAAGTCACTTTAACCTTTGGTCCAATTAAGGCCTGATATAGTCATGATGTTTCCTTGGACCGATCGGCTCATTACTCGAACCTGTATGTTAATCTCTACCGATACTAAAGTATCTCAGTATAGTTAATGGTAGAAAAAATTACAAGTAATTTACTTCTATTTTGTTATTCTAAATAAGTAATTTAGTATTTTTAATTTTGTAAGATTGAAATTCTTTATCAATAGATTTTTATTGTAAAAGAATAAATAATATATATATATATATATATATAAAAGTAAATGACACTAGGATACATCAATTCTTATACCAAACCATTAAGAGTTAATAACGATGTTTTGCTTCACGCACAATTCTTATAATCCTAAGTAGGAACCTGGAAAGGACAAATATAAGGACGAAATGTGTGTCCATAGTGTTTAGACACAAAACAATATATAAAATATGCTCTACATGAAACATCAAACCTATTAAGTCTTCAACAAATCACTTTATTTCATCATTGCATGTTTTACTATGTTTATTTTTATGTTTTATTAATATTTTGATTTTTTATTTTTTAAATAATTAAGAGTTTATTAAATCATTTTAGAAAAAATAAATCATTTTAGATAATTAAGATTTTAAAGATAATTATGGAAAATATAAATATTTAGATTTTATTTTTTAAATATGTTGTGGATATAAAAAAATTAAATATAGTGAGTCACATAACCTATAAGAAAAATTAATATTATCAACGACTAAAATCCGTTCATAATGTTTAAAATCTGTTGGTAAAATTGTCATCGATAATTTTACCGAGAGAAAAATCTATCGGTAATGACCACGATAATTACCGATGAAAATGTCCATCAATAATATCCATTGGTAAATCCATAGGTAAAATTTTGCGATCTGCTTCATCTTCCTCTTCGTTCCTCTCGTTCTTGCTTCATTTTTCTATTTTCATGTGTTCTACCACCAATAGAGCGTTCATAGTTCCTAAACAATAATTACTCCAACAAATCCAACCACTTTAATTAGGTGAATGAAATCATTAGGAACCATCACACGAAGAGAATCAAAATCACAAGGAAGAAAATTGTTTCTCGATATGTTTTCGCGAAAAGAATGAGCACACCACTCCAATGTGTTTTTGCATTCTAAGATTTCAAAGAGAAATAGGGAGGGAAGAAAGGAAACGACGATGTTCTTAGTCGCTAAAGAAGTGGTATGAGCACGACCCTGTCGGAGAAGAGGTGTGAGCATGGACTCATCGAAAGGTTGAAACTGGACACTGCAGAAGGGAGAGAAAAAAATATCGTTTATAATGTTGGTTGATAACGGTTGAATTTACCGTTATCTGTGATGCAATTTTGATACTAAATTAACCCTTTTTTGACTTTGAAGCTTGCTTAAAATCTTGTTTTTAGTTTATTTTTGTGAATAAGAGAGTTGAGGTTATACTTGATGATTTTATCACTAAATTCCCTTGATTTTGTAGCTTATTGGAATGAATTGGAATAGGAGTTGAAGTATCAAGGAGTTGAAACCCAGGAAGGATAGAAAAAGCACTAAAAGAGAAGGTTACAAAAGGTCGTAGGACGCCTAGTTGCCCTTTCTAGGCCCTCAGTGCCACTCTGCAACGCAGCACGCCTGGGCACCCTTCTAGGGGCGCTAAGCGCCAATTACAGTGCAGTCTCTCCTGCTTGCCCTCCTGGGGGTGCTGAGCGCCAGTTTCAATGCACCGTTAAGCGCCTGCTTGCCCTCTGAGGGGTGTTGAGCGCCAGTTCTCTCACAATGTCGCCTGCTTGCCCTTAGTTGAGGCGCTAAGCGCCAGCGATATTGGCCCATGATCCAATTTTGATCTATTTAAGGACTTGCACGCCCTAGGATTCACATCTTTTGATGGCTAAAGCATAGAAACACACTTTTCACCCCTTTGGAGGCAAATTTGGGGATGTTGGAGCTCTCCTCTTCTCTTTCTAGTGTTTTTATCTCATTCTTCCATTGTTCACCAAGGTTCTCCGTGACATGGAGAACTAAATTCATTTTGTTGTTGGGGAAGATGTAACCTCTAAACTTTCATGTATTTGAATATGTTTTAAATTATTTTATGCTTCCTTCATCAATTATTAGTGATTTTCTCCTTTACTCAATGCTTGTTATGTTTTGACCACTCATAGCATGATATTTGGCTTTCTTTGTTATTGGGAAATACCTAGAAACCATGATCTGGAGATTTTCACCCAAAAGAAATATTGTTTAGGGATAGGGATAAGATGTTTGGTTGTCTTAAGCTTTTGTTTGTAATGTCAAATTGATTATTAGGGATGCTAGGGGTTGTGATATAATAATTAAGGATAGACTTTTTACGCCGAGTAATTTAGAGAGTGACGTTAACAATTTAATGAAGAAGATGAATTCTTATATGCATGAAAGTAAGGATGGTGAAATCTAAACCCCAACAACATAATCATCTCATATCATTAATATCATCCATTCATTCTTATTTTAGCCTCAATTGATCAACTTGTATTCATATTTACTTTTGTTGCATTTGCATTTAAAAACCAACAAAATAGCTTTTTAGTCTTTATTAGTTAAGTAATTACACGATTGTTTAGTGTCGTGAGTCTTCTGGGATACGATACTTGGTCTTACCATTTTATATTACTTGATACGATTTGGTACACTTGCCAATGAGTTAACATTGGTGGTCTGCCTAATCTCTGGTGTGTTAAGCTTGGTCGACGATAAAGGAGCGTAGCGAAGGGTAATGGTGAAGGTCTTTGTGTTTTATTTTAGAACCAAAATGGAAATATATTGACACTAAACGTCAGATTTGGGCGAAAAATTTCCCTCTCATTTTACCGACGAATATTGTTGTTGGTAAGTGAAATTTATATTATCGATGGATTTACCAACGAATATTTCTATCAGTAATGCATCCGTCGATAATTAAAATTTAAATTCGTTGGTAATTCAGATTTATCGACAGATTTTTATTGATGGTAATTTCATGAATTTTTGTATTTAGAAAACAATCTTTTGGAGAATAGGGAACTATCCTAAAGGAAAGATGGTAGAGGCGCAATTTGGAGGCTGGAGTCACTCATTATCACCATTATTTTCATAATTTATCCTTTTTTTTAGTGCTTAGAATGTCTAGGAGTAACTAACTCTCTTATTCACTAAGGTAATGTATCTTCATTCTTTGTAATTTTAGCTATTCAATATACTTATTTACCATTATACTTATATTTTATTCTTGTTCTTAATTGCATGATTATTAACTACTTATTTGTTGGTTTTTTTATTATTGGCAAATAATTTAGAACCTTGTTTGGGATAAAACAACTAATAGTTTGTTTATAGACCGAAGTGTAATCAATTAGTCATTATAAACATTTGAATATCTGAATGTAATGCGAATTGTTGGTAAAAACATCTAAAAGATTAGGCATTTTACTATTAAGGTTTAGACTTGCCTCAAAGAAATTAAGGCTTGTAAGCTTATGGTGTAAATGTTAGAGTAAAATTAGAGATATATTGTTTAATGTTTTCACGTTGAATGATACATTAAATCTAACCTTGATAAAGTCTTTATTGCATAGTCAAATTCATCAATTTAGTTGCTTTATATAATTTAGAATTATCTATATTACAAATCAATTATTTTTATTATATCAAAGTTCTTAGCCAAAATTAGTTTTTCTAATCAAACACAACTTTTTTTTTTGAAAAAACAATATTTGGACTTTCCACTTTATTACATGTGCGTGATTTGATACATTTGTAAATATCTCAAAAGGATTTTGGTGGTGTTGTTGAAATTAGCGTTTTATTTAGTCAATTGTGTTTTATGTACCAATTTTGTTTTAAATTGTTCATAATTTGTTTGTATGATTATTTTATTTCTACTTTTGTATAAAGTTTAAATTTTGTTTATAAATTAACCTTTAACTATTAACTCGTTTATTCTAGTGTTAACTTGTTTTGTATGAGAGGAAATATTTCAACTGATCAATTAGTTTACAATCCTGAAATTAAACGAATAGTTTAGAAGAATAACATTATACGGAGGTGACTTTCAATTAAGCATGTGAAGCATCAACACAAGAAGCAAAAATCATATAAGATTTTTATCATCCTTAATCATTAGATCAAGAAGAAAAGGTAGATATGACTAGAGAAGGGTAATTCTCGTCTTTATGGAAGATTGTATGTTAGAGCATTCTTTTAGAGATTGAGTCAGCACATCTTTCAATACATGTCAAGGGTAACTATACTAAAAGAAAATATGTACTTTGACACAATTACCCATTAAAGATGTTAAGTTTTTTCTTTGTAACAGAGTGCATTTAAGAGCATTGATTCATAGACTAAGTCCTCATCTCCCAATACATGTTAGGTTTAAGTGTACTAAAAGAAAATATGTGTTTTGACACGATTACCAATAAAGGTGTTAAGTCTTGTATTTGTGGCAAAGTGCATGTCAAAGCATTCATTGAGAGATTGAGTCTTTGTCACACTTACCCAATAAAGCTTAAAAGTAAAGTCATGTCAAGTTCATAGTGAAGTCTAATCAAAATTGAATTGTCTAATGAGCAATTTCCAAAGAAGGGATAGAAGGATTGTGATTGTTGATAAATAGTTCAGTACTATGAAAGGATGGTGATAATATGTTTAGAAGTTGTAGAGTTGGTTAGTAGAAGAAGTAAATATGGTTTTTCTTAAGGAGATGAATGTTTTCAATTCCTTTAATGTTGATGTAGATTTTGAAGATGAAAAAGGTTTTGAAGATGAGAAAGGTTTGCATTTTGTACTTTTCTAAATGGAGTTACTATCAGCCATATGTAGTAGATCATTAAAAGTCATTTGTTGGGACCATGAGAGTTAGAGTTAAGTCATTTGTGGTACGATATCCCTCCCCCATTTGTTGAAGAAAGAGATTTTGACTTTGTTTTCTTAAGAAATGATGAAGATGTATAACATGTGAGTCATTGGCTTTCTTGATGAAATGTTATAAGCCTTTTAAAAGAATTATTTATTTGAAAATTTATTTCATAACAACCTTAATGAGGAGCGAAAATTAGGATACGATTGTGACTTTTGCATCCTTAATGTTGATGCTCTAAAAAATATGATAAACAATGTTTTATCAAGTATATTTTTTTTCACTACACAATGGAATGAGTTCGAAAGCCATAAAAAGTAAGTTAGGTGTTATAAAGGTTAGTATAAAACAACATCATTAACCTTAATAAACAGTTCAATTATGGGTAAGTACTTAAATTTCCAATATTTTTTTTCAATTATATGTGATCTTTCATTATTCTTCATCATATTTAATTAATGTTAAATTTTTTTAATTATATTTGCAACATTCAAATGACTAAGTCCTAATGTAACTATTATTATAATAAGGGAAGCTAATCCGAGAGTAGCGGTTTGGATTGACCAAATTCTAAGACATTAATGGACACTTGTGTATGATTAAGTAAAAAGATGTGTTCACCTAACAACTAATCTAGTCGAAACAATAAACTCAATCCTGAAGCAAACAAGAAAGTTACCAATGTCCTCCATAGTATTGGTCACAAAAAAAAATGTAACACATTCTTCACATATAGGGAAGCATATAACTACAATGATAATGTTGGTCATGTCTATTCTGAAAATGCCACTAAGGTCCTACAAGATGATGATTCAAAATCTAATACTCATATAGGGTAGTTGAATTTGATAGAAATACAACAAGATTCAGAGTGAAGAAGATGGTCAACCCAAGAGAAATACACCCTCCGAGTAAATTTGTCGTCAGGTTGGATGAATAGTGGTGTGATTATAGGAAGTTTCAAAAAATTTATCTATTGTGTTCTTATGTCTTAGAAGCTTGCAAATATGTTCATCACGACTTCAACATATATATCGGTCCCCACTATAAGTTGAATATTGTCATGAAAGTGTATAATCATATATTTGGGGAGCTAAGACTTGGTCATCATACCAAGGACCACAAGTTTCGCCAAATCCAACCACAAGAAGAAACGTGAAAGATCGGCTCAAATCATCTAGAATTAGTATTAAGATGGACATGAAGAACACCCACAAAAGTGCTCATACTATCAAACACTAGGATACACAGAAAATCATTATCTTGTAACCCTAACACTAAAGGATCCATTTCTCATAGTTACTTGTATTCAACTTTTATAAATCCATTCCTCAAATTAATAAATTTTCTATTGACTTATACATTTTCAATTTCATTGTTTGTGTCTAATTAACTTCACAACAATTTTTTTACCACCATTTTATTAAAAAATAAATATTTTAAAAAGAAAAAGGAAACAACTTATTTAAAAAGAAAATTTTAATTTTTTTTGGTTAAAATAGAAAATTTTGTAAAATTATTTGCAACTAACATTAAGTAATTCCATTTTTAAATACATATGTACTTAATTTTTTTTCTACACCTATTAATAACTTTACTACCTATTCTTAATAAGAAATATAACTAAAACAACATTTTTCAATATTTAAATAATCATTTCTAAATTATAAATTAATCTTATAACATTATTTTCATTGAAAGAATAGGTTTTTAATTCATCAAAGAAAGTTTATATTACTAAATTACACCTATATATTTTCCATTTCCTAACTAATAGTTTGTCCAGCTCCTATTGTTTAATATTCAAAAACATAAAATTCTTTAATATTCAAAAACAAAAAATAATACAATTGTTTTTTTTTAGAAATCAAACCATAACTATAATTTTACCATCTAAAATCATAAGAATTTTTTTTTAAATTTGTGCTACCCTTTAATTAAATAAAAATTGAAAACAAAAAAAAATTAAAACATCTGTTCAAAATTGGATTCTTTCAGTCAAAACAGATAAACATTCACGTTCAGATTTCGTCTTTCTGGCAACCGAAATCCAACCTGCAGAAGAAACTGTGTAAATTTTCTACACAGTATGCTACATACGTAATTAAAAAAGAGAATTGTGCTCTGCAGGGAAAAAAATTCACCAATAGAGAACCTAGCTTCGTTAATGTACTGATTTATGCAGAAGACGCTATAGATTATGACAAAACTCTCCTAATGTCTAATTTTTTTATTTATAAGGAAATAACTTTAAGGGATTTTAAGTGATAATACTCTTACATTATTTGATAGTTTATTATTAGATTATTCTATAGCAATCTTAATTATATGAATCATATCCACAAAATCTTGGCCCTCGAAATTATTTACTACTTCGAGTGATGTACATCAAAATTGACATACCATAGATTTTCAACATATATGAATCCTTTCATTCAGCTATGCCAAATATAAACAAATAAGATATAAACAATTTAATAGTTGAATAAATAAAAAATATATTATGCTAAAAGTTACTTTTTTTAAGTTTTTACAGTTAATATGTGTTAGAGTTGAAATTGAAGAAAAAGCAAGCTCATGAGTTTTACTGAAGGGTTTGGGGGAAACATAAAGATAACATGCCAAGTGAACTGACATAAGATATATAGCTGTTTTTTTGATTTCCTTTGTAATACTTTGAAAACTAAATTAGTTTACATATCACACAAAAATAAAATGTAAAATTATGAAATTTAGATTATTTTTCGAGTTTTTCTGGATTATTTATCTATTATATCTTCAAAATACAAATAATGAACACTGATTTTTATATTTTAAAAAATATTTTAAAATGTCAACATCAGTATATTTTAAAGATACAATTAAAAAACAATACCAACAAAAAAAAATCTGAACTCAAAATTATCCTAACCAATAATTACTAAAATCTTTGAAATAACTCCTACTCATCAAAAACATATTGTATATCGTATCAGTATTGACTCATTAATGACTAGTAAATTTGTTGATCCCACATTCTAATTATGGTATCTATTTTGTGAACCAAACAGACTGTATTCTGTAATACATAAAGAGTTGTACACTACACAATGGGAACTGCAGCATTGAGGTGAATTGATTGGATGAGATCAGAGTCAGGCAAGTTGAGGGGAGGCAGAGAAAAAGGACTCTGAGTGGAGCTACCTTTTCTCATTTCTTGCATTGTAAGCAAAGCTGCAACTGTGTTTCTGAATATTCCTTCTCCTGCAACTGTGATGGCCTCCTTTGCTTCCTTTGCTCTTTCTGCTTCTTCCTCAGCAGGGAACACTGCATCAATTATGCATTCACATTCCTTCACAAGTTTTGAAATTAGATCTGTTGTGAAAAAGGGCTGCTCCAGCACTTTCTGAATGAACGGCAAACGCAGAAGCCCCCCTGTTCTCTTGTCATATTTCTTCAGAATTTTAGCCAATCCTACCAATTTCATTCAATTATATGCCATCATTTTCCTGTTATTTACTGATATATTCTCAAGTTTAGAACATGGTACCTGTGTAATTGATGTTGCTGTAATTTACTAAGAGAACCATTTCACCGTGGAAATCCACTATAGCTTTTCTGATTTTTCCCATCTCTTCTTTATAATCTGCTTTTGAAGGTTCTCTTCCATTTGGTCCCCATAAATCAACTACTCTCTTGATTCTCTGTTGTACTTCCTGCACCAGATATATCTAATAATAAAAAACACTCTTCCCAACCCCTATATTTCCAACATTCACTCGGAAATTTAAATCATTTCATGTTAATAAGATCCATATCTATTTTAACTAACGTATAATAAACTATAAACCATGATTTATACACATTAGATTTCGATGGACCTTAGTATGATTCTAACATTATAAATGATATTCTATGATGAAGATAATGTATTTAATGTTTTCCTCTATTTTACGAACATGTGTTTGCGTAAAAAAATTTATTAAAGGATGTGTTAGAGTTGTTTTACATCAATAATTTTGTTTAAAAAGTTGAAATGGCAGACTTTTTTCTAATTTTGAGAAAAAGAAAGCTATCTTATTTAGATTTGATTTGATAAGTCACGTCGTGTATTAAAATGTTGCATGGAAAAAAGTTATGTATTTAATATTACATTAAAAGTATCTAATACATCTTTATATTCGAACGTGAAAAGACGCTAGTTAGAAGAATAAAACATTCTCTTAAGATCTCAACTACTGAGGTAAATTCGCAATTTTTTTCTTCTCAAACTCTATAACATAGAAGACCTTTAAAAAAAGAAATGTTGATAGAAAGGACGACAACAAAACATACGTTTTTACAATCTTAAGCAATCCTTATACTTATAAGACAAAAATATTGTTTGTGTTTTTTAACAACCTAAGAGAGTATTTTTTTTTTTTTTATCTTGCATTTGTATTTGGACACCACCCTCATGTAAATTTGTGATCTTTTATATCCTTTCTTTGTAATTTGTTTGATGAGGAATAGTTATAATTCAAACACTACTTGGTCTTATAGCCATAAATAATTACATTTCAAATCATACTCAATATTAACCAAGAATGATTGTTTTTCAAACAATATTCAATTTTAGTCAAAAAATAATTGTAGCCCAAATAATACTTAGTTTTATCTATGAGTGGTCGGGATCCAATAAAATACCTACCTTGTATAATTGCAACATTAGTATATTGTTAAACTTGATCATGTTGATCAAGAACTAGATATAGTTTGATTTTTCAAATGAAACTTTATAGAATCATCAAATGTAAATCTATTTCTACTTTAGTATATTTGAAGAATACATTATTGATCTACAATTAACTAAAGAATGATATATTTGTTAAAACTGAAACTAACACAAAAGTAGACATTAAAATCACCTAATTTATGTCTAACAACAAAGAAGCTCACATAAATAAAAGTAATGATATTTTTATAAATAAGTGTAAACATTTACGTCGAACGTCTTGTTGTCCAACATAAAACATATAATTTATGTTGGATTTTGTAGTATCCAAGATAAATGATCTAATTTACGTCATACAATAAGATGTCCGACGTAAGTTTTCTTTAATATATCTGAACCTAGGTTTCTTCCTCATTTCATAGGGTGCGAAAACACTATTCTGAGTCAGGTTTTGATCTTAAACAACGAAATAGTGAGTGTGAGATTCATGCAAGTGTTGTGTTTGTTTATAAAAATACATTAGTAAAAATATTTTGTGTTTTTTTATTTTCATAACATTTAAAACTGAATTCAAACTCAATTCTTACCTTCATTCATTTCTAAATAATATTATCAATTTAAATACTAACGATTTTAGTAGCCAAAGATAACTATTATTAGAACCAATTTAAAATATAGTTCATCACTAATTAAATTTTTTTATTTATAATAGTAACTTTTTAGAGATCAATAATTTTTAATTTATAAATTATTAAAATTAGTTAGTATAGTGATTTATTATTTTTTGTCTCTAAAATTAATTATTACTTAAGAATTTTCTTGTAGTGATTACTTTGTTCAACTAAAACAAATTAAGGATTAAATTCACTATTTACCTTTAACTGCTTTAGTGTTTTTTTTTTTCACTCTATCCTCTTATGTAAAAGAAATGAAAATACTATACATAAAGTTGTGTTAATCTTCTGATCATGTTATCCCACCTAAAATTGTGCACGTAATTTCACTTTTCATTACACACTTATATTCTGCTCACGATTAACAATTAAGGAAATTCAATGGCTCTCGCACGTAATTCAAAATTTCTGATTGAACCATTGACTTGGTTACTGAACACCATCTACTTAATATATTATATTAGACGTACCTGTGGAAAATCTTTCCCATAAATATTTTTATTAAAAAATAAAAAATAATGAAATTAATTTGAATTAGTTTACACGAAAATTAAAAGTAAAAATTTAGAAAATAAATAAATTATCTAATTTAATTTTTTGTCTTCTTTTATTAGTGTTTTAAAAGTGTTTATAAAAAAATACACGCAAATTTATAATATAAATAATTTGGTATAAATAATAGGTCGTATTAATTACGCTTTCACAGCTGGTCAACACTACCTCCACTCTAATCATAGTTACCAACATAGGTAATGCAAAACTTTCGATCTTTTACTCTTTATACTAAACGTTCAAAAGGATATTCCTAAGAATAAACTAGGAGATTATGATGAAGAACGAAATGAATTACCACACGCACAAAATAATTCCCTCTATAAAGACAATTTTCGTCTAATAAACTATGAGATGTAATTGCGTGATTGCTTAAAACAAGGATAAAGACATGTACACACTCTCGACTATTTTACACCATGAAAAGAAAACGAAAACAATAGTCGATAACATAAAAAATAATATCAAGAAACGATCAAATGGATGTCTGTATTAATATATAGATATCACGGACCAAAACCATGCTTTGTAGAAATATTAAAAAAAACTTTGTTTAATGTGATTTGGATGTATATAAAAGAAACAACAAAACAAGCATACACTAAATTACGATTCAAAATAACTAAAGAACTAAAATGGATATAATGAAAAACGAATTTGAAAGCGAAAATATATATATATATATATATATATATATATATATATATATATATATTGGAGTGTGAAGAAGAAGATTACCAAGTGTCGAATGATGAAATCCTCTTCTTTCTCCATGAAGAAGCCATTGAACTTGTCTATTTCAATGTTCAACAAGCAAATGAACTCAGCCTCGGTTTTGCCATATTCCAAGGAACCATTCAACAACGTAGGTGCCTCCGATATGAGACGCACGAGCTTCTTCAATTCCTTGTACGACAAGTACTTGTCCCTCCACTCCGGCAAGGACTCCTGAATCTGTTGCTTCAGTCTCTTTCCAAACTTCATAACGTTGAAAAATGTGATTTTTAAGGGAGAGAACGAACAAAGAGTGTGAAGAAGATGAAATGCAAAAATGGGTTGGTGTAATATGAATGAAATGTGATGAAAGTAGGAAAAAAAAGGGTTAGAGAGGGGAATTTATGAGCTAAGGTTTGGTAGAATATTAGAAAGCATATGCTTGGCGTGATGAAGTGGCGGTTTGAAAAGGGTCGTTGAAGAGAGCATGAGAATTGTTAGAAGCATATTCGGTTGCTGTATTACTACTTCATGGTCTTTTTTAAGACCAAGACTTTGAAAAATTGAAACTTGCTTGCTTCGTTCTTGGTGGTGGCAAAATGTGGTTGAGTTTAGTAACCAGGGAACAATAGGGTGTGGGTTTGTCAAGTGGGCCCTCTACTTTTTCTAAGACTGATCTTATTTTATGTTTTATATGTATATTTGCTTCGTTAGAGTTGTCACATCACACTTTCTTAAACTTTTTTTTTTATCGTGATCTTGTAAACAAGTTCAGTTATAATGAATTTGTAACATATTAAGTAGTGTATTAGTCCTAATTCAACGGAAAAATAATTGAAAAATTAAGCTAGACAAATATCCTTAAAGGTAGTATCATTTTTCAACTTCAGAAAATCATCTTTAACTTATTTTAATTTATTTTTTATATTTCTCGGTGATAATTTATATTAATATGTAGCGTAAACTAAGGGTGCCTCAAAGATTTTAAATCGAAACATTTAATATTGTATTTAAAGAATTTATGGGTGCCTCAAAGTTTTAGTATGTTTTTTAATAATATATTTTATGTATGATTAATATTTAAAGATGTCAGCCTAATTAATTAGTAATAGTCAACATGAGTTTATAAAAGAAAAAAGAATAATTCAAATTCAAGAGCATTAATTGCAATTTAGGTCCCTCTTTATTTAGATCTGTGTAAACTTTTCAATCCTATATTTTCTTCCCCCAAGTTTAGTGATCACAAAGTTTTAAATTTGATTTAATATTCAATTTTGTGTACGTTTTCATTATTTATTGAGCATTCACGAATGTAGTATTAGTCCAAGATGCATTGGTGAAAAATAAAATAGGAACAGATATGTAAAATTGAGAGCTGGATAAAGATTGTGGATTAAAATCTGAAATCAATAATTTAAGGAGACTAAAATTTCAGTTTAACCAATTCAAGTTAAGATTTAATAAGGTTCTGATAAAATATATTTTTTAACTTAATATCATGTATAACATTTAAACTGAAGGTAATTTTATAAATTAGAAATCAAATTGAATTAATTTAAATAAATATAATAATTAAATGATAAAAATAAAAAATTTAAAATGGTCAACATAGGAAAACGTCATAATTTAAAAAGGAAAAAAATGTGTCATGTTTTATATTTCTTTATAAATTGATTAATTTTAAGATGTCAACTTATCTGAGATATTAAACTCCGTAATGATGACCGTATTTAAAAAATTTCATAATTTTGATATTGAGATAAATATTGTTGACATATACATATGTGGTTGGAAGGTTTAGCAAGTAATTCTTAGTAGTGGAAAAAGGTGTCATGTGGGTTGTGGGGGGATAGGATGATTCTTTGGAATCTAGTAAGAATCGTCCATGGAAGAGAAAAAGTGTGCATTCGTTAGTATTATTAGTTAAAGTATACATATATGTGGACTTTGGCAATTGTGAAGGGACCCAAATGAGGAATATCTTTCAGAAAATGCTTTACTTATTTATATTATAACTATTCATTGACAGTGTCATTATAAACCATACTTATTTGGGTCAGATAGCAAAAATATTTATATTTGTAGCGGATGAGTATTTTAATGTTTGAATTGAGAAGAGTATCATATTATTTGTATGTAAATATTTATTATTTACAAAAAAATTTAAAAAAATAATTTATATTTTATTAAGTTAATTTAATTAAAATTAAAATTAATTTATATTTTATTAGATTAAATTTAATTAAAATTAAATTTTAATTTATATTAAATTTTATATTTTTTTTGTAATTTTATTTAGATTTTATTTTAAAAATTTGTAAGATATATTTTTTAGATGTAGGTTTTAAATACTCGTGAATATTTTTTAAATTAATATTCAACCGATAATAAGTGAATTTTTTTGTTGTGGATAGGGATTATTTGTATTTTATCACACTGTCATTCTTAGTGATAATGTTTCTTTTAGAGACAGAGTGACAAATTCATAGAATTTGATACTTTTTATAGAATTGGGTTTGGGTTATTGATCAGGGTTTTTAATTTTCTTGCATGCCTCTTGTTCTAACATTACAATGTTAAGTGCATTTTTTCTTTGAAATGTTATATTTAAAAGATAGAAAGGAAAGAAAAGGGAGTGTGAGATGTAGAGAATAAGACAAATTCAGAATGTAATTTGTTTTAACCTATTCTAAGGAATATTTCAAAAGGATATTTTAGTATAATCGGTAGAGCAAAATAATACTTATATACATATGTTCATTTGTAAACAAAAATGATTCAAATGCATTTTGCTTAAAGCATCTAAAATTGGGGATAATCACAGGTTAAATCATGGTGGGGTATTGGAAATTATCAAATAATTAAGTAGGAGAGATCGAACCCCTATACGTGTTAAAATAAATGCTAGATTCCATGTCATGAAATTCCATTGATGTTAATAATTGCTTACACAAGCTATTTTCGGGTATATATTCTTTCGTTACCAAAATATCAATTCCTATATTTTGATGATTCTCGATCACTACAAAAATTCCTCATAAACATGCACAACACAAGGCATATGGTGTCGTAAGAGAACTTTCTAAAAATAAATATTGATTGAAAAATGATCATGGCTAGTTATGGATTTATGTTGAAGATCTCCCATTAAAAAAAGTAAAAATAAAATTATTATATATATATATATATATATATATTATAAAGTAGATGATATTAAGAAAAAAAAATTTAAAATTTAATTCAATTTTACACGATTGATTTATGAAGTGATGTTTTTATTCACTTTATATAGTGTAAATTATTCTTATCTTCAGTTGATGTGAGATTTTCAATTGATGAAACTCTAATTTAATTAGATGAGGTTTTATATTACCATCCTTCTTGAGAAAAATACTTCTCACTATCTATATTTTGTAGCATTTTCTATATAAACTTGATAACTCAATGTTGATAGGGGAGCACAATGTTAGCTAAACCCACTCCCTGTGATGTTTATTTTTTATGATGACAGCATATTGTTAATAAAAACACATGTATGTGTACTGTGTTATGTGTTATATGTGTTTATGCTTATTGTGAAATATGCACATATTGTGATTGTCACATTTGATATATTGTGTTGATTGATGCATACTACTGTGTTTGTAAAGTGATCATATCTGTGTATGCACAATATATGTTTTGAAATTAGAAAAACCACATGCACAAAAGCATATCTGCATGACTTAATCGATTACAGTGTTGTGATAATCAATTAAGATCATCAGACAACTTGAGTTTTAAACTGTGGCAAACAATATCATTTGTGAAAAAGATTTCAAACGTGCACATTTGTATAAAACATCAATTCACCCCCTCTTGATGTTGAGAAACAAAGCCCATTAATTCTAACAATTGGCACCACAGCTGGTTTTCAAAAATTATTTGAAAAACAAATCAATTAACCTTTTTGTATAATCGACTATTCGATCCTGAAATGGATTTTGTTTCTCAGACCTTTGGTGAAGGTGCATCCACAAATAGTCCACCTCTATATGCTGGCGAAAACTATGTTTTTTGAAAAATCAGAATGCAAATATTTTTTGAGTCAGTAGACAAGGGTGTCTGGGATGCTACTCTCTGTTGAGATTGTTGATAGGGGGAGCACTAGTTTAGCTGAACCCATAATTTCGGTGATATTTGAGTTTTTGATGATGACAACACATAATTAATAACACACATGTATTTGGTGTTACATGTTCTATGCTTACATGTTATATGCGTTTTTGAGAACATGACTGTGTTGTTTGTATTGTTCATTGCATTTCACTGTGTTATATATTTGATTTTATACATAAATGCATGACACATGTTTTTGGAAAAGAAAAACCACAAGCACTTTTGTTGAACTTAAATTGTGTGGCAAAACAACAATTTTAAGTCGATTTAATTATGGGGTGAGTCGATTAAAACTCGTATATTTGCACAACCTTTTTCAAGTGTGCTATGATAGTTTTTCAAAGAGAAAAGTTTTCAAAACTGTTTTACTCTGTTATAAAGTCGATTACATGCGTGTTGCATTCGATTGAGTTTGTTATGTTTTGAATAAGTGTTAATGCTTGATATAACTGTCACAATGTTCTATATTTTATATTCACCAATTCACCCCCCTCGTGTGAGAAATTGAGTCATTCTTTTTTAACAATTGGCGCCAGAGCTGGTTTTCATAAAATATTTGAAAAACTAGTCGATTACTGTTTTCATTAAATCGAATGATCTTGGAAAATGGCTTTCAATTTTCAAACCTTTGGTGAAGGTACATCCACAAATAGATCACCACTATTTGCTGGAGAAAACTATGCTTTTTGGAAAATTAGGATGCAAATATTTCTTGAATCCGTGGATAAAGGAGTTTGGGATGCAACTCTAAACGGTCCATATGAACCCACTCAAATTGTGAATGGAAAAACTGTTTTGAAAAACTTTTTTAAGTGGACTCAAGATGAAAACCGTAGAGCACAATATGATGTTAAGGCTAGGAATGTAATAGCTTCTGCACTAAGAATGGATGAATTTTTCAGGATATCACAATGCAAGACTGCCAAGGAAATGTGGGAGGTTCTTGAGGTTACGCATGAAGGAACAAATGAAGTAAAAAGGGCCAGAATGAACTCTCTTATACAAGAGTATGAGTTATTCAAAATGAAAGCAGGAGAGACGATCTATGAGGTACAGAAACGATTCACACACATAGTCAATCACCTCATGACTCTCATGAAAGTGTTTGATAAAGAAGAAATCAACATAAAGATGTTGAAAAGCCTCAACAACCAAAAGTCACTACTATATCTGAATCAAGAGACTTGACCAGCATGAACATGGATACATTGTTTGGAAAACTCAAAGAACATGAATTAGAGCTTGGAAGGCTAAAGGAGGAAGAAGAAATTGAAGAGAAGAAATCAATTGATTTAGAGGCCACAAGCAAGAAAGCTACAAAGATTCATGAACCTGGAACTGAATCAGATGCAGATATACTAGAAAAGGAAATGATGAAAATGATGGTGAGAAAATTTAACAGATTCATGAAAAATAAAAATTCTGCAACTAACAATGCAGGTTTCTCAAGAGGAGGAAAGAAGAGCTCAAGAAGCAATGTTGTTCAATGCTATGAATGTGGAAAGGATGGTCATATCAAGCCTGACTATCCAGATTTGAAGAACAAGCAGAAAGAATTCTCCAAGTATCCTCAAGACAAAAACAGGAAGCAAAGGAAAGCTTATATTGCCTGGGAAAACAATGATGAAGACTCTTCAAGTGATGATGACAATAGTGTTGAAGAGGAGTCAAACTTATGCTTTATGGAAGGCTCTGCACAATCTGATTATGATAGTGATTGTGAATTTGAAAATGAACCAATAGAAGTCAAGTACTACATGCTACTAGATGCATTTCAGGAAATTCATGCAGAGGCCATGCGACTTTAGTATAAAGTGAATCGATTATCATCTGAGAGAAGAGATTATGAATACAGAATTGATAATCTAGTGTAGGATAATGAAAAGCTTGAAAAAGATCTTGTAGAAGCTCTGAAATCTCCAAAGACAGTAAAGACCAAAGTACAAGTTGTTGAGAAAGAATGTGGTAATTGTCCTGTACATGTTGAGAAAATTGAGTACTTAACCAACAAGTTGGCAAAATTCACTCAAGGCAAAGAAATTTTGATGTTGTGTTAAGATCATCTGGAAGATCTATCTACAGACAAGGTATTGGTTATAAGGCCAAAAGTAATAGGATAAACTCAAAGAAATTTATTTATCTGAGTAAACCTACTATTAATGCATGCTTTTACTACAACACAATTGGTCACACTGTTAGAAACTACTATTTTAGAAATGTTGGTGTTCCAAAGGGAAAATAAAAATGAGTTCCAAGGAACAACTTCCTGCTACTAACTAGACAGGACCCAAATTCAAATGGGTACCAGTGTCAAAATCGTTTAACTGTTGTGCAGGAAAGGAGCAGTAGTTGTTGAAGCAGTATTCAACTCAAGGATGATCTATCATGATGAAATAAACAAGTTCTTGAGTCACTGGTTGTGGTAATTTGTATCAAAACTTTTTCATACATCATAAGTGTTTGAAGGACTGATTGTTATATGCATGCTTGTTATATGATGCTTGAATTGTTTGCTTTCTGTGAAAATACTGCTATGCGACTTTTAATCGATTGTATTAAGTGTTGAGTCGAATATTTTGCGTGTATGTGTTTCTCTTTTTTTGGTAACACTTTGTCAAAACATTAAGTCGTCTTCATCTTTAATAAAACCGATTATTAGTCTCTGTTTTGAACTATCTTGTGTTTTGAAAATTTGAATGGGCCTAAGTATATGTTTTTTTTTGTTCGCGCCCTCAAACATCTCCATCTTATGAAAATGTGTTAGCATTGAATGCGTTTTGTCTGTGAAATCCTTGTAACCCTAATACTGAGAAAGACTATCCGGAACTCAGAGTCAGATGGCTTCTTCATCACACCACTCTGGTAACAGAGAGAAGGATGTAGTTGCTACAAGAGGTGCTGATCCTTCGAGATGGATCAATGATGATGAAACGCGTGAAAGATTTCTCAGAGGGAAGAGAATCAAGATTTTTGTACCACATATGTATCTGAAGCTTGACTTATTTGAAAAGAAGGCTTTCACTTCCCAAAATGGATTAAAACTCAGGGGCTCTCTACACTGGTACAGATGAAAGGTAAATGGTACCCCAACCTTGTTAGAGTATTTTAAAATAATTTGAAAAGCGTTAATGGAGACATTCAATCAAGGGTAAAAGGCATCAACATCTATATTGACAATGATGTTTGGCAGCAACTAGTTGATCTAAAAGCTGAGGGACTATTCTTCCATCTACACAACTCTGAAACAAATATGTTGTTGAAAAAGAAAGATGTTTATAGAAACTGGTTAAGATTTCCTAGAAGATATAAAATTGAACGGTTGTATGTTCATGAAGGATTAAACAGGGAAGAGATGATGATATCACATATCCTTGCATGGGTAATATTACCAGGAAGGCTACTGCAAGACAAAATGACGATTGAAGATGTCTTCCTGCTACATGCCATTAAGAACGATATCCCCACCAACTGGGTGGAAGTCTTGAAAGACCACATGATTTAAGCTGGGCTTAGTCAAGCTTATTATCTGCCCTATGTAGTGCTTATCAGTAGAATTCTAACTCTTCAAGGAGTAAATATTGAGGGTGAAGAGAAATGCTCTTGCAACTCCACAAATATAATTAATTGGAATACCCTGACTTCCATTGGACTAGTGAAGACTAAAAAGGGGTGGCACTTCAAAGATGAGGTAGACTTGGTTCATAGCTCTGGAAGCACGCCTGCACAAAATGAAGAGCGCACAAACTACTTTCCAGAGACAAACTTTGAACAGTTTGTTGCAGAGCAGTTCAAGCATCTCAATGAAAGAGTTACAAAAATTGAAGAAAAGATAGATAATCTTCATCAGCAAAGAGTGAACAACTCATCTGAAGGTTCTGAAGAATCATCTTATCAAGATTCCATGGATATGTCTAACTCATATTATAAAATTGATGTGTTTAGATTGTATTAGTTTCTGTGTTTCGTTTTTCTTCTGTTCTAGTTGTATTGATGTCTTTATAGGCCACTTTATTTTGTCTTTACCTGATTGTATTTCAAGTTTCATATAAATGAAATCAGAATTTATGGTTAAATAAATTTGTGATTGAATTAAACTGAATAGATCAAATCGATTACACTATGCTTGTATGTGAATGGATTATTGATTAATGTTACTTTCATACATTTGCATACTCACATATTAATTCCTATATTACATTGATTCTAAAATGCTTGATCTGGAAAGACTTGGAAAGGTTTTGCAAGAATATCACTTGGTGACTGGATGGAACTAGATAATCTGAGATATGTTACTGCAAGAAATCAACTTTGACTGAGATCAAATCGGTTAAACATCAAAGGGAGTTTAAAGATTCCAAAACTAGAATATATGATAACTTTAAATCTTGTTTTAATTGATGTTGATTGCTAATTCTTATATCTTTATGCTTATTTGGTGCATAAAATATCTATGATGGTAAGAGATTGAAATGTGTTGTTTGATTGAATCAGTATCTACATGTTATTACTGTGATTTATCTGATCTGATATTGTGTTATTCATACTGATAAATGCTTTGACATATTCTGTTTACTGCATTGTGCATCTATAATTTGAGATTGAAATATGCATAATGGGGGAGCATTGCATATCATTGATATATTTCACATGCCTTCATTTAAGGGGGAGAATATCTTAATTTCATGTGAATATTCTTGACAGGGGAAGCATCATTACTTGTTTTATGATTATCTGATGCATATCTGTATGCTTGATTATCTGTCTATCAATACCTTTGTGTGCTTACCTTTTTTGATAATGCCCAAAGGGGGAGAATTTTTGGTTGATTGATTGATAATATGTATTTAGTTGTGCAACATGGTTGATTATTAATCATGGTTGTGCATCATCAGAAAAAGGGGAAGATTGTTGAGATTGTTGATAGGGGGAGCACTGGTTTAGCTGAACCCACAATCTCAGTGATATCTGAGTTTTTCAGACCTTTGGTGAAGGTGCATCCACAAATAGTCCACCTCTATATGCTGGCGAAAACTATGTTTTTTGAAAAATCAGAATGCAAATATTTCTTGAGTCAGTAGACAAGGGTGTCTAGGATGCTACTCTCTGTTGAGATTGTTGATAGGGGGAACACTAGTTTAGCTGAACCCATAATTTCGGTGATATTTGAGTTTTTGA